>JANJGK010003687.1:65000-80090 GCA_039081455.1 Macrobrachium rosenbergii | reverse complement strand
ATACCGCTGTGAAAAGCAGAAGGACGGACACGCCCATTTTGTTGCTAATCTGTCTTGAAAACGCAATCTTCTTCTAGTTTTTAAAATAAAATAGTATTGTAGTTCGTTTTGAGTTTTTCGTAGAGTCTGGTCAATATTTTGATGGCGCGTCTCTTTTCTTTATTTATACCACTAATAATGATAACAACAATGATAATAATAATGATGATAATTTCATCATAATATTGATGATAATTCTATCATCTGGTTTCACTGTGTGAATTTTTCGATTAAACCGAGGATTGTCCATACTAGAGTTTGCGCAGGGCACTTTGCTCTTCATAATTTAAAAACACAACTATTATTACCAGGTAATGATGTGAAAGCGAGTACAAATGTCTATGACAAAAATCAGGTGCTTTCCTCTCGACGCATTTTATATATAAATATATATGTAATTATGTTTATACACCCGCATACACACGTATATATACATATATACATACATACATACATACATACATACCCACACCCACCCACACACACACATATACTGTATATATATATATATATATATATATATATATATATATATATATATATATATATATATATATATATATATATATATATATATATATATATATATATATATATATATATATATATATATATATATATATATATATATATATATATATATATATATATATATATAATATATATATATATATATATATATATATATATATATATATATATATATATATATATATATATATATATATATATATATATATATATATATATATGCGAGAACAGGAGACCTAGAAGGAAATGGAGAGAGAAAAATCTACAAAGATGAGTAAAGGAAGCATTAGTTTGTATCCCCGTAATTCTCAACAAATAGCGATCAATGTAAAAATGTTATAGCATATTTTTAGTTGTAAATTCATCCTATTTTCCTATAATAGTTATTAGGTTGTATATGATTCGCATTTGACTGTTATATTTGTAAAAATTAATGTGTCATTAAAGTGGTCAGAATCTTAGATGAAATTTAGCTTTGGACATAATTCTATTTGAATTTTAGTAACCGAACTTTTAATTAGTATTTTTGTAACAAAGCTTCATATAACATATTTGAAATGAAGTTTCGTTTTTGTGAAGAAGTCTTCCTATTCACCATTTGTTAAGAAGCCGATAAGTATTCAAGATAATCTCATTCTAACCAAAATTAATAATATCAGACCTTACTGCCTTCAGGCAGGATGTGAATCATTGATAATTAATATGCTATTATAACTGATGGACGTTATTCTTGCATAAAACTCTAAAGCTGCAACACACCAACATTTGATTCCAAGGTTTTTGCTTAATAAATCACAAGAATCATTTGCGAGAAAAGAGTAAATGTAGAATACCAGTTTATGATCTATCCATTTACCTGTTAAAATTTCCATTCCGGCGAGTGGCAGATTTCCCTATCAATAAACAAATCAGCTGGATTTATATATTCCTCCGCTGATTTCCATATTTTCAATTTGGGACCTTATTCATCACTGCAAAACGGTACATTTAGTATTTGTGTGAAATATATAGTGCGTGTAATTACAAATAGTGCAGTTTCAACTAAATATTAAGGTTACCTTAGCAAAAGCTTTTTTTGGTATCTTAAGTTATATTGACGATCAGAACATAATTTGTTTCATTACAACATTATTTTCAGTGCAACAGATTCACTTTTAAATTCCCGAATCCCAGGATTATTAGTTTTTACAGTTAGTTTCTGATCATTAAAGAAACATTTCTAGTTTTAAATGATGTATTTTGCTGTTTTTTCTCTTTAACCAAGGGCAATTAAATGGAGAGATTGCTCTTTTTGTTTCTTCTTTCTCCTTATTAACTGGAATATTCACGTTGCTTCTTTATAAATTATATTTCCTTGACAGGTAAAGAAGCATATTCAACCACTCATGAGAAAATTTTGCATCCATACTCATTTTCACCCATGATAACCTTTTTTCCGTCACTTTTGGGTCCTTAGATTTTCTTCTTTTGCTTTTAAAATGTTTTATTTTCTTCGAAATTGGCGCTGGTCAGTAACACCGGTAGTAAACATCCAAAAATAAGAAATTTATAACATAGTGTCTTTAGGTTAAAGTCATCTGAATTTATCTCTCTCTCTCTCTCTCTCTCTCTCTCTCTCTCTGTCATATAACTAATATTTCCAGTGTCGAACAACATATGTACTGTATTCCCAGCTTTTGAAAATCGATTAAGCAATCAATTAAGCAATCAACCCCGTATGTAACAGAGTAATAAATATTACAGTAACGGAATGTACAAATCCCAAATAACATCTGATATAAGCAGCGCACAAATGGATAAACCCTCTCGTCTCTCAGACCGCGAAGTTCATGCGAACGCAGAGCCGTAATTACGTGAATCATCTCATCTTCAATTCACGTAATTGCACGACTGAGTGAAAGCAGTCAAATATTATTTTTCCGGTAAGTGAAAACTGTTGGCTGGTTAATTTTCCGCCGATGAATTAGGCGTACAAGGAAGTAAGATATAAAACCCATTAACTAGCTAATTGACCATTGCCAGTGATCATATATTGATGCATGCGATGCATCAGACCACGCTAATGGATAGGTTTTTTTTTCTGCAAAACGGAATTTCATTTTCACTTTGATTTTAAATTTTTCTTTATGGCTGAGACGAATTTTTCAGTGTGGCGTAAATTTTGTGGGTTTGTCATAATATAAGTGGTTAAGATATTTACCTTAACAAAGGTGGAGAGCTACGAATAAACGTGTAAGTTGATTTCTTTAAACGTCATGCTCTTCTGCTGACCTAAGCACTGAAATAGTAACTGGGTGTCAGTCAACTACTGCAGGTCGCTGACCGGGTGAGAACGATAAGATGGCTAAGAACCGTATTTCAACAGCATGTTGAGAAACCAAAAGCTACGACTGAGGGACATTATCCTTTTTAATTGGAAAAGGTTCACGATTTTATATACGTATATATATGAATATATATATATATATATATATATATATATATATATATATATATATATATATACATATATATATATATATATATATATACATATATATATATATATATAAATATATAATATATATATATATATATATATATATATATATATATATATATATATATATATATATATATATATAACATATATATATATATATATATATATATATATATATATATATATATATATATAATATATATATATATATATATATATATATCTATATATATATATATATATATATATATATATATATATATATATATATATATATAATCAATAAACCTTATCCCCTTAAAGGGAATAACTGGTAGAGATGATAACTGTGCGTGTATGCGTGTATCTGTTAAGGAAGAACATGTGACCCGTCATGTTACAAGAAACTAAACTAGAATATGAATGACTGAATTATGGTCTCACATACCGTCACGCCAAAAGATTATCAAATACGATTAATAAAGGATAAAAAAATCCTTTTCAACAAATACGTAACGCATTCATGTTTTGTGCCTCTCTTGATCTGTCAGTTCATATAAATCTGTGGATCAGAGATAATGGTCTTGTCAATACTACAACTGAATTAATTCATTGTATTCTTCTTTCTTATTGATATTTGAATATTAAGCGAGTTGCAACCTGTTTTGATGAGTTATAGCAAGTAATTATGGAGATAATATATAGTTAAGGTGTTAAAAGAATAAATAATATATTATACACATATATAAATTACACTACACATATCAGTGTGAAATATTCTACCGTTTTAGTGATTCATACAGTTATGAGATTTTTAATCAACAACAACAACAACAACAACAACAATAATAATAATAATAATAATAATAATAATACTGCAAGTTAGTCCATCTGACCCTATTGAATTAAACTCTATTCTTATTTACGTATTACCCTCGCACATTAATGAATAATAATAATAATAATAATAATAATAATAATAATAATAATAATAATAATAATAATAATAATAATAATAATAATAATAATGATGGCTACAGAGGGGAGAACTCAAGAAGGAAACAGAAGGAATGCTAACAGCGCCACAAGAACAGGCCCTAAGAACCAGATATGTCCAAAGAACAATAGATGGAAATAACATCTCACCCATATGCGGGAAGTGCAATATGAAAGACGAGACCATAAACCACATAGCAAGCGAATGTCCGGCGCTTGCACAGAACCAGTACAAAAAGAGGCATGATTCAGTAGCAAAAGCCCTCCACTGGAGCCTGTGCAAGAAACACCAGCTAGCTTGCGGTAATAAGTGGTACGAACACCAACCTGAGGGAGTGATAGAAAACGATCAGGCAAGGATCCTCTGGGACTATGGTATCAGAACAGATAGGGTGATACGTGACAACCGACCAGACGTGACGTTGATTGACAAAATCAAGAAGAAAGCATCACTCATTGATGTCGCAATACCTTGGGTCATCAGAGTAGATGAGAAAGAAAGGGGAAAAAACTTACAAGTATCAAGGAAAAAACTTACAAGTATCAAGGAAAAAACTTACAAGTATCAAGACCTAAAAGTCAAAATGAGAAGGATATGGGATATGCCAGTGGAAATTGTACCCATATCATAGGAACCCTAGGCACGATCCCAAGATCCCTGAAAAGGAATCTGGAAAAACTAGATGCCGAAATAACTCCAGGACTCATGCAAAAAAAGTGTGCTACTAGAAACAGCGCATAGTGAGAAAAGTGATGGACTCCTAAAGGAGGCAGGATGCAACCCGGAACCCCACACTATAAAAACCACCCAGTCGAATAGGATGACTGTGATAGAAAAAAAAAAAAAAAAAATAATAATAATAATAATAATAATAATAATAATAATAATAATAATAATAATAATAAAGTAAAAATGTTTTTTCCTGTTAAAATATTCCTCGCGCTCACAAAAATGAAGAATAAAAAGCACAAGGAAAAGAAGACAACACGATGTAAAAAACGCACCCTAAAAGCTTATGGCGTGATGGGGAAGTGATGCATGGACACGTAATATCATATAATAACATAATGAAACAGTAACAATTAATTTCTTTGTCCTCTACACACTTTGCCCCACAAACCGCAATGTAATTAAAAGAAAAACAACTTCCATTATGTTTAATTGCCTAATTGCAATTAAGCGGATTTCAGGTTCTATTTATACTCTCAAATGTAGAGGAATTCAGGAAAAAAACTATTTTAATTTTCTGACGTGGCAGCTACATGAATTATGTAGTAATATGTATAATATCATACTCATTATCTTGCTGGTTAGATGCTCATTTTCAAGCGAAGCTTCATATAAAAATTTACAAGAAAAAAAATATATATATTTTCAACTTACTGATTAAAGAGACAGCTATAATAGGGCGAACAGCACGAAATGATATCGAAATTACGTTTCAGTTGATATAAAATGATTCTAAACGGACAGCGAATCTATCAGCAAAACTTTTGACCAACGGATTCTATTACAGCGTTTTAGCACCTTAATAATTATGTCTGTGCTTACAACTAAGCTTCATCCTAAATAATACACAATAAAGGCATATGGCAATTCAGACTACCTCGATGTTCAAAAGGCGAGAAGAAAATAAAACATGAAGAGAATTCCGATCAGAGTTGTATTCTCCTACGGACTTCTTCAAAGGTGATCTATTGATACAATTGGGTATACGGCCACAGACAAATGAAAGTTCAGTAACACAACGATTACAAAACGAGAAAGAAATATATGTAATAAAATACAAAAGGTAATATACCAATGAAATTATCCTGCAACAGTTAGGTGAGATATAACCTGAACATCTTAAGAATGGCTGAGATGTACTGAAGTTAATATTTCTGAGCTCTCTGCGTATCTCAAAAGTCTGTTATTGTAAAAGAACGAAATGAAAATAAAATCATTTACTGTATGCATGTAAAACTGTACTTATAAAATATAAAAAAAAACTCAAAAGCTTATGTACATTTGTACAGACATGAAACAATACTAGTACAAACAAAATCATATACATTTCTTGTACTAACTTACTAAATCATTTATAGAAACGTAAGGACCTTATACTTATGTCTAAATAAATCGTGAGGAAGAGGGTCCAATTTGTGTAATCTTATAAGAACTTTTTTTTATTCAATTAAAGGACAAAAAGATGCATAAAGCAACAAAGAAAGTAAAGCTTTACCACCCATTGCTATTCATATTGTGCGCAATATTCTAAGGTCACATCACCAGAATGTTAATTTTTTATATATTACTCATCTGATATTGCAGTTCGATTACCTAGAAATAATTAAGGAGTGATGCACTTATTGTTAAAAAAAACCATTTAAATTTTCTTTTCTAAGGTTCTTGTGTTAATATATCACATATTCAGAGTAAATTTACAGAGCAGAATGGACGGACGCTAAATATCAAAAGCCATCCAATAATTTCGAAGATAGATCATCTCACGAAACAGGAGTTACCTCTGCAATAAAAATTTTAAAGAAAAACAACTATTTGTTTTATTGATTTTCATTGTTAAGAAGTTTTTATTTCATTATTTTCTTTTTTTTCTATTCGCTACCTTACCACTTTCGGGCATTCACTTATCGATTTCTATATTTATCCTTTTATGAATTCTCTTTTCCATTTTTTTAATTCTGTTATATCAGCATGTGTATGTATGTGTATACATATATATATATTTATATATACACACATACATATATACATACACTATATATATATATATATTATAATACACATATAATATATATATATATATATATATATATATATATATATATATATATATATATATATATATATATATATATATATATATATATATATATATATATATATATATCATCTGGCGAACGGATTGCGTCAAAAAAAGCGCTTGATCAATCATGACAGAAACTTAATCATTTAGCCGTCATTATCAATTCTATTGCCGATATGCAAAATATTTCAGTGAAACTTAACACAAAACTGCATATTTAAACAAACAAATATAAATCCTACAATCCTCACTTAGCGAATATATTAACACTATTTACCTTACGAAAACTAAATCAATTTGCAAGTCCATGGAAATTTCGTATTTTCATCTCTTGCATGTCTGAACGAATATGGTCATGATTAATTTATGAACAAGGAAAGGATGCCCTACTTCGGTATTCACCAGGTAACAGATGGAGTATTGCATCATTGTTTTTATATCTATCTATCTATCTCTCTATTTATGTATGAGTATGTATGTATTTATGTATGTATGTATGTATGTATGTATGTATGTCTTTGTGCACTGATATGCATCAAATGTATACGCATGAAATAAAAATTATCTACAAATCCACCAACGATTAACCGAATGTCCCTGAGCCTTTTATTGCAATATATTTTCCTTCTGGAAGAAATTCTAAGGCTTTAGATATATTCTAGTTATATAAATTAACGTCTAATTGCGTGCATTTAATAGTACTGCCGAAGCAAATACCGTAATTCTCAGCGAGACCTGTACGAATTTTAAATTCAAGCACGAAATAAAAAATGGACTATCTGCGATCTATACGGAAAAAAATAAATATTATAAATTTAGCAAATATCATACTTCGGAAACATAATTCTTAACTATGTTAAATCAATGCAGTTACCTCGATCTCTTTCACGTTTTTTTTTTGATTCTCAGACTTATTGTAAGAAATTAGCGTTCATATCAGAAGACTAACCAATAACCTTTTTGAAATCATACTCGCATAGACATATCCCCATAGCCATATCCCCCACCCCGCCCATTCCCACCCACACACCCACACCCACTCAAACAGCGAAACTACCAATGTCACCAACGCTGAGTGACCGTCATTTATGAATACATACTCGTACATATTCCTTATCAAAGCAACTGAATATTTTAATTGCAAAATGAAATCTGTTAAAAATCCTTTAATAGTTCATAATGACCAAGGAAAAAAATAGGAAATGTGAAGAATCGTGTATCTAAGTGACATAATCGATGGCCGTATTCCAGATAAAAAAAAAAGAGTAAATGAAAATGGGAAATGAAAAGAGGAAATGAAAATGGGAAATGAAAAGAGGAAAAAAAGGAAACTTTTGAAAAATGATTTCATAAGAAGTGGAAATGACATCTGATGTATAGGAAAGACCGAAAGGAAATGATAAAACAAAACATTGAAGGGGAGAGGATTTGAGAAATAATAGGAAGATAGATGAAAATTTAGAAGTCAAAATTAGAGAGAGAAATGAAAGATGACATAATTTCAAATGAAACAGGATCACAAGGAAATGTAAAGAGAAAGCAAAGCGAAGGAAGAAAGGATACATTATAGTCTCAAGCTTTTGTGAAGGATGAATTCCAGCCGATATATTTAATAAAAGTAGCCGGGGCGAAATCGCTTCCAAAGCGGGACGGTGAATTCAGGTGCGAGAAATTCAAGCATTATTATTGAGCTGAACACATTCGGTAGTCTCTGTCTCCACAATAAGCCATGAAACATGTCAGAAACCTACAAACTTACAGTCAGGCCGTGAGCGCAGGCTCTCTCTCCCTTTAGGGAATCATTAATGAAATTCAAATATTTAAAGAGGGGCAATCGTGATAGGGTGTCCGGAGTTTTCGCGCGCTGTGAAATGATATGAACTCATAAAGGCAAAATCTCTCTCTTTCTCTCTCTCTCATACTGAGAGAAAATTGCTAGCTCTCTCACTAGATTTAAGGAATGAGTCTCTCTCTCTCTCTCTCTCCGATACTAAGAGAAAATTATAATCTTTCTCATTAGATTTAAAGGACGAAACTCTCTCTCTCTCTCTCTCTCTCTCTCTCTCTCTCTCTCTCTCTCTCTCTCTTATACTAAGGGAAAATTTTAAGCTCTCTCATTAGATTTAAAGAATGAATCTCTCTCTCTCTCTCCTATTCTAAGAGGAAAATTATAAGCTCTCTCATTAGGTTTAAAGGATGAATCTCTCTCTCTCCCTCTCTCTCTTATACCAAGGAAAAATTGTATGCTCTCTCATTAGATTTAAAGAATGAATCTCTCTCTCTCTCTGTCTCCTATACTGAGAAAATTATAAGCTCTCTCTCTTTAGATTTAAAGGATAAATCTCTCTCTCTCTCTCTCTCTCTCTCTCTCTCTTCTCTCTCTCTCTCTCTCTCTCTCTCTCTCTCTGTTTCAACATCATCTAAGAGTTGTCCCTCTTTATGTGCAAGGGTACCTGTACTTTCTAACCCTCGAGCAACATATAATTAGTGGCATTTATCCTCTAAAATTTTCAACAACCGAAGTTTCTAGAAAGTTCAGCTCCACTTCAGTCAGTCGCTTGTCCCTCATTTCACAAATCACAGTCATTTACCTCAATTTAGAAAGCATCAAAATTTACACTTTAAGATACCGATTTATATTCTCCTCTAATGATTGGAAGTATATGGTTACAATGCGCTATGGAAATTAAAGTATTTAGCCAGGTATAGATAAAAAAATTAACATAATTACATAATTATATGAACATTAGTCGTGCGTTTACTTCAATATTAACACACAAATATATATATATATATATATATATATATATATATATATATTATATATATATATATATATATATATATATATATATATACATGAGGCAGATAATGAAATAATTTATTCTTTTTCCCTCTCTCTTACTGTATATGTATATATATATATATACAGTATATATATATATGTATATATATATGTATATATATATATATATATATATATATATATATATATATATATATATATATATAATATATATGAGACAGGTAATTAAATCATTCATTCTTTTTCTCTCTCTGTCTTACTGTATATCTATCATATTACTTAGATACTTCACTTAAATCACATATTTGAACCCAAACAAAGCAAAAAAATATATTCGTCCAGAAGAAGAGAATTTCGAAGTTGAAATGACAGTCTTTCTCCTATCTGTTTCCAATAGATGTAACTTTCAGGGCAAGATTTATTTCTTTCTCAGGATCCAGAGTTTGAACTTTCTCTTCTTTAGTTCTTATATTCCATTGCTTATTGCTAATATCTTTTTCTGCTTATTTCGTATAAATTTTGGCTGACACTTTAGTGTTGATGAAAAAAAAAAAAGGGTTCGAAATTATCTAAAATTTTTCATAAGTAGAAAAAACTTTCTCTCTCTCTCTCTCTCTCTCTCTTTTATATATATATATATATATATATATATATATATATATATAATATATATATATATATATATATATATATATATATATATATATATATATATATATATATATATATATATTGTGTGTGTGTGTCTGTTTGTGTAAACTGACATCTGAAGGTACTGTAACTTTTTATGTAAGTCTTCAGTGTCCTACTGCAAGATATTAATTTCAAAATTATTCATCACTTTATATGCATACATACATAGTCATGCACGCGCGCGCACACACACTCACACATATATACATATACATTTATATACATATATACAGTATATATATATATATATATATATATATATATATATATATATATATATATATATATATATATATATATATATATATATATGAATGTACGCATGCACGTTTGTATGTAAGTATGTATATGTAGGTATGTACGTGTAAATATATGCTCTTACATACATGCATATATATGACAGAATAACGACTCTTGTTGTGTGCCCCTCTTAAGCATGTTTTGAATTTGAAATGTTGTCTTTTATGTCACTCGGAACAAATTTTCTGCTTGTCTATCGAAAATCCACCTCTGCGACATCAAATATTTACTCGCTCCCCTATTGTTTATTTAAGCTGGGCAAATCACTTGGGATTTTAAGTGCATGTTGTCGAATCACGGCCTAAAGAAGTTTGTTGAAATAAGCTGCAATTTTCATTTGGAAGTCAATTACTGAAACAGTTCCTGGTGATATGAATTTCGCATGCTCTATAAGGGGGTGCTTCTGAATCAAAATTGAGCTGACTTTTATCCTATTTTTATTTTCTTCTGTAAAAAGAAGAAAAGTACCTCGCTACTGGTCTGACAGTCGTGAATTTAGATGATTCAACCTAATATTTGTTAAAAGGAAAATCCACAGGGAAAACTTATGATAGTCTTTTTGTTCAGAAGTAGTACTAAATGCCTCGAAAAAAAACACAAGAGAAACAACAACAGTAATAACATGAATAGTAATAATAATAATTGATAATATTAGTACTAGTCATCAAATAAATCCTCGAGTCCAACTCAACTCAACACTGAGAGAACTGACAACAAAACTGAAAGTATTTTTCATTCTCGCTTTATTGTACAATACTGTTTGGCTACGTGTGTGTGTGTGTGTGTGTGTGTGTGTGTCTATATGTTTGAGTCACTGCAGCGACATAAGGGTCCTTTCAGAACTTTTGCTCTCGTATTAATGGCCATTTCACATCACACTCGCGATGCCCTGTAACAGATGTTGTTGAAGTTATATACGAAGAACTAGACTCTGAATTATTGTGAGCCAAATCCGTGCAAATTAGAAGTATAATAAAAGGTCAGCCCCCGTAGGGGGTTAGTGCCGTCAGTGCACCTCGCGTGGTACACTGTAGGCATTACTGAAGGGTCTTTGCAGCGTCCCCTTAGCTGCAACCCCTTTCATTCCTTTCATTTGCACCTCCGTTCATATTCTCTTCCTTCCATCTAACTTTCCACCCTCTCTGACAATTGCGTCAAAGAGCAACCGCGAGGTTTTCCCCTGTTACACCTTTCAAACCTTCTTACTATCAGTTTCCCTTTCAGCGCTGAATGACCGCATAGGTCCCAGCACTTTGCCTTTGGCCTAAATTATATTCTGTTCTATAAAGGGTCAGGATGAATGACTGTAAGTTCTGACAATGATTAGGATGCAAAGCCTCTCAGCCACGAATTTCATAAACTAATATACAACAGCCAGACCATTGAGGGGACATATATCATATGGATAATACTCTGATTACAGAAATAATTATGGGATATTCGTCTCCGGTCTAGACTGGAAGAGAACCCTAAATTGATTTACATCTGGGAGACAAAGAGACAAGCCAGGATACAGAAATAAACATCAGATGATATCCTAGATATCAGCGCTCTCGTTGATTCCCTTCCAGAATTAAAAAAGCTTATCGAAACGTTAGGATATCAGTACAAATTTACTTTGAACACACACGCACACATATGTATGTATGTAAACACACACACACACACACACACATATATATATATATATATATATATATATATATATATATATAATATATATATATATATATATATATATATATATATATATATATATATATATATATATATATATATATATATATATATATATACGAGAGAGAGAGAGAGAGAGAGAGAGAGAGAGAGAGAGAGAGAGAGAGAGATTAGTTTTGTGTTTGCAACCATTCCTCTCTCGATATCGTGCTAATAAGTCTCTGACCTACTTAATAGAGATCCATTAGTCTGATACGTCACTGCTTATATTACAGAATGTTAACCAAGATCGCTCATCAAGATTAAGCGGGAAACCTATGCTTCAAAATCTCTTTACTCATAATTCATTAGCTGGGAATTGGAAGGGTCTGCGATTCTCATCCCTTGGAACAGTAAGAATAATATAGGTATACTTCACAGGAATTCGCAACCTCTCAACGTAACGTAATTTAAGGTGCTATCTGATGGCTAATGTCTGTATTGAATTGAATTGAACAGAGAATTTAGGCCAAAGGCCAAGCACTGGGACCTATGACGTCATTCAGCGCTGAAACGAAAATTGACAGTAAAAGGTTTGAAAGGTGTAACAGGAGGAAAACCTCGCAGTTGCACTATGAATCAATTTTAAGGAGAGGGTGGAAAGTAAGATGGAAGAAAGGAATATAAAAGGAGGTACAGAAAAAAGGAACGAAAGTGGTTGCAGCTAAGGGGCGAAGACACGCTGCAAAGAACCTTAAATAATGCCTACAGGTGCACTGACGACACTATAATATCTGTATCAAGTTTCGGTAATAGCCACTACTTACTGGCAGAGGAGTCAGGCAGGTACTAGCGTTCACCCATACGAGTAGACTACTAGTTTGACCCAACGTTGTAATTTAGTTCATCTTCACTTATATAAAGACCATTTGTATAATAATTGATCCGATCTTTGCCTAGCGCTTAGTGTTGGCCGCTCATGAAAACACAACCAGAATTCTTTCATGCCTGTGTTTACTAATCGATAGACCAGTGATTACCAAATATGGTACTAAAAAATTATTGGAACGCATATTGCAACGAATATGCTGCATTGATATCAGTTCTGACGTTAAAGTAAAAGATGAATGCTTTCTCTGCAAACCTTTAGGCTAATTACAATTGCCCATGAGAGAATTAGTCTCCTTTAAAGTCTCAACTTAATTTCTTTGTATAAGGGGTTTCTTGCTATCTTTTCCATCCATTATATTATTTCATTATATTGTCATTTTTTTTTTATAATTTGCCTCCATTATTAAGGAAAATTACAAAACGTCATTGCGTTTGCTTGCTTGGCAGTTACCGACTTAATACCATGTCGGTATGTAACAAGAAAAACAAAAGCAGTAAATAAAAGAATTAAATTTGAAATAGGTAAAATGAATCACTATAAACAAATGAGCCAATATCAGAAAAGGCGAAAGTACCCCCAAAAATTCACACAAAATACAAACATGTCCATGAGGTTATCCCAAAGCAGGAAATGACTTTTCGGAAAATAAAATAAAAAAAACCACAAGCAAAGTATTTCAAATGGACGCACTCCATTCGCAACAGCTATTGCCATGTTGAAAGCAAATGGCTAAATCAAGTTATATGAATTGCTGACGAAGAGCAGATTGCTTGTTCATATGAAATGCTGATAAAAATCTAGACCTCTTAACAATGGAGTGACACCACGCTGGACTAAAAGGTCGTCTGTTTAATTGATTGATAGACTTTTACGAGCTGGTGTCATACAGTTCTTCTTTTTATACTTAAATTTACTGGGGGCCTAGAATTCATTTCTCTTTTATTTTATACTGTTATTGCTGTTCTTAGTTATTATATATATATATATATATATATATATATATATATATATATATATATATATATATATATACACACACACACACACACACACACACACACACACACACATATATATATATATATATATATATATATATATATATATATATATATATATATATAAACGTTATTGAATTATGAAGGCGAACATATATTATTTACGCAAAATACTTTTAATAGGATTATGAATATCAGCAAGTACTCAAAACTATGATACCACATATAAGTGATGCCTTTGATATCTAGCTAGTTTAAACGAAAATCTTTAAATAAATAAACAATGAAAATTATTATAATTGGAATCATAATTACATAAACGAAAGAGCTTAAGAATCTTTTAACTGGGGAACATGCTGTCAGACTTTATAATATCTGCTTATAGACACACACACATGTGTATATATATATATATATATATATATATATATATATATATATATATATATATATATATATATATATATATATATAATATATATACATATTTATAACTGAATCACGAAGGTATGGAACGTGATGAATATATAAATAAAGACAAAATCCACGAAGGAAAGAGAAACAATGGAGTGCAGCAAGGCCTTTCGACTTATAGTTCTTTGCTCAGTCTGCTAAGTAAAGGACTATAAGTCGAAAGGCCTTGCAGCACTCCATTGTTTCTCATTCTTTCGTGGATTTTGTCTTTATTTATATAAGCGTTAGAAACACCAAAAACAACACTAATATTTTGAGCTTCATAATTTTGGAAATCTCTTCAAAGAACTTCATCGCCGGCAATATAACCACCACACATAAAGACTATTTAATGGCCCACTTGGTAACAAAAGTGATTACCTAATTTCGTCTCAGTTAACAGATGGGAAAGCGACACCCCGTCAATTATGATGTCGGAGATAAGCCCTAATCCC
>JANJGK010003687.1:2500-60000 GCA_039081455.1 Macrobrachium rosenbergii | reverse complement strand
TAAACACATGTCAAGATTAATACCGCCTTAACAAAACAGTAAAGAAACAAAATACACAAGAGACCTTTCACGAATCGCATTAGGCCTTTTATAGACAAAACTGTATTAGCAGTTTACTTATTGTCATCCCGCTAAGGTAATCATTGCTCAGTCTTAGATAAGTGATTCGATATTCGTCCTGAATAGGATTTGCAATTCGGTTTGCCCAGGGAAGGGGACTCATTACTCGGTCTCTCCGGCAAGGAATTCGATATTCGCTCCTCCTGCGAAGCGAATGCTATTTGATCTCTCTCTGGGACACAGACGTTGCTCGTGTTAGGATGGAAATCCTGGTTGTTGTGATTCATATCAGTATTTTTTATATCCGTTATATGAATATATAAAGAAATATTCGCATAATATATATAGAAAAAAATTAATATGGAGCACAACGAACATTATGAGAATATTATGAGAATATATTTCTTACATGCATTTTGCAACTATGTTAAAAACAATAGGTTGGTCGTATGCTCCGTACAGACGATATTTTTAGTGTAAGTAAATTTTTTGCTTTAATATATACCGTCATGCCGTAGAATTAGAAAATAAATTAAATTGAAAAAAAATGGAACGTAAATTATAACATTTTGAATAATATATTTATGTGATGCATGCTACTTTTATGAAAAAGAACAATAGACTATCAACCGTTTTGATAATTCGTGTACGTACACGGTCTACTTATCTAAAATTCAAGCATTTCTTTATTACCAGGAGACTCTTCCACAAACCAGTCAGTTTGTAAAAATCAAGTTAAAGGTGGTCCATTTAACGTGGCTTTGTAAACAATATGCTAATTAATAATTAGTAGTATATTACCATACAAAATGAACATTTAATCTTGAAGCAAACAAGTAAAATATGCGCCGAAGTTTCTTCGGGGCAATCGAGTTTTCTGTACAGCGTATAATCAAGGCCACCGAAAACAGATATATCTTTCGGTGGTCTCCGTATGTGCTGTATGAGCCGCGGCCAATAAATCTTTAACTACGGCCCGTTGGTGTCCTGTCCTTTATATTTGCCAGATGCACGATCATGGCTAACTTTAACCTGAAATAAGATAAAAACTACTGAGGCTAGAGGGCTGCAATTTCGTATGTTTGATGACTGGAGGGTGGATGATCAACATAGCAATTTGCAGCCCTCTCTAGCCTCAGTAGTTTTTAAGATCTGGGGGCGGACGGACAGACAAAGCCGGCACAACAGTTTTCTTTTACGGAAAACTAAAAAAGAAGTAACTGTCACTTTCGGTAAAGTCAAAAGCAGCTTTACTCAGAGCCCAGTTATCGAATTCACATCGTTTCTTTCTAAGTCCATGAAATACAATGACTCGTTCCATTGATGAAGGCTTAATTGAGTAAATGTCCACATCCAGAACCCATCATGACACACAAAACATCGAATATTGCCACTTACCTCTTAGGAGAGACCCGACAAATTCTTGAATCCCTCTCACGCATTCATTTTTCCTTTGACGTGGGACACAGCGGTTTTCGTTCTCAGGTCTGACATTACATCTGGCCCTCTGCTTTAAAAGTGCATAATTTGCACAGCTCTCTTTGTAGCTGGGATCATTTTGCCTCACGCCAGTTTAATTTCTTTCTTTTCTTGTGCGCCGCAAAAAGACTGACATTTTAATGAAAGCCGAATACACTTTCAGCCGAGATTACAACCTAATTAATTCTCCAATATGACTGAAATGTCATCAGCAGAGTTATCTGTTGGTTCTGATATCAAGGAAAATACTATATTAACAAACTCTCTTGCGAGCGTCTGAATACCAATTATCAATTAATGCTTCATTATTTGACCCAAATAATAATTTATGGCGACATCAGTCATGCCTCAGGTTAGCGTTTCTAAATAAATGAAAGTTGTCATTCACTGGTTTGAGCATTTATTCAATAATTAAGTTTTTATTGTGTTTGCCATACTAAGTTGGGTCCAGAAGCAACCAGGTAAATTAAACGTAAATCAAACAAGCAAATATTGTCAGTTCAGTCAACACCATTTGCTTCTCTAGATGCTTATCGAAATGTGCAACTGGAAAAATCGCGATCTCCAACTTCATATATATATATATATATATATATATATATATATATATATATATATATATATATATATATATATACATACACACACACACATCCCCCTCCCCACACTCATTTGAGTGAGTCAGCCGGTACCTATATCTTCTATATAATACTAAAAGTCCATCTTGTTTGTGTGCTTGAATGCACACTGGATATTCCGGAGGCTTCTGGGGCTTCCATTCCCCTCCCCCTTCCTTCCCGCCTCCTTTCCCTTCCCTTCCTCCATCCCCTCCCCTCCCCCTCCCCCCTTTGCTCTTCCTTCCTCTCCCCCTTATCCCTCACCCTCCTTCTCCCCCTTTTCTCCCCCTCCGGCTTCCGCTATTTAAACTGTAAAATCTCATTAAATTTAAAAAAAAAATACTTAAACGTACATTTTAGTACAATATCATCTCTTAATACCAAATGGCAACACCGCCTCCAGCCTTAAAATGGGGAGAGCCATTTAAATTCCGTTGAATCAAATAGCTTAGCTCATTTTGAATGAATAGCTTTAAATTCTTCCCGGCGAGCGAATGGTTTAAATATGAACCCCATCAGGGCATTTAAATAGCGCCTGAGGTTCACTGTAACGGGGCTCTTGATTGGCGGGAGTTTAAATACCGTCTTTATCTGTTTAAGGCGCAAGAAAAAAAATTTTTTTTTAGGCGGATTTGATTTCGTTATTGATTTTTATATCATTTAAGAAGTAAAGTATCTTCTTTAGTCCACATGTTACTATTTTTTAAGTGCATTATTGCGAAAATTTATTTATAATTTCATTAAATATACATTTTCCTAGCAACACTATTTATCGGTAAACTGTGTGAGTTAATTTGGAAAAATTAATATTTTTTTTTATCATTTTTTAACATTCAGCTTTTTATAAGTATTTAAAAACGCATGTATGATATTACTTCGCATCCTGTACTTTACTTAACATAGGACAAATTAAGGAATTAATTTTATTTCAATATCTACGCAAAATGAATTTAAAGAAAGGCACAGAAATCATTGATGCTTGTATACACACACACACACACACACACACACACACACACACACACACACACACATATATATATATATATATATATATATATATATATATATATATATGTATATATACGCGTATATCAGAATCGGACCCCAGTCCCTCGAGTGAAAGACCATCTGTGGGTTAACTGGTAGCGCCCTGGACTTCCACTTGAGAGTCTAGGGTTCGATATCCCGTTGGGAGTCAGAAATTTATATCTATTAAACACGTGTACATGTGTGATTAGTGATTATATATATATATATATATATATATATATATATATATATATATATATATATATATATATATATATATATATATATAATGTATTTGTGTGTGCGTGTGTGTGTGTGTGTGCGCGCGCCACAATCTCCACTCATCTCTAGCTTCTAGGCTCCTAATCTTCATACTAATGTATATGGGCTTTCTGGTAGTTATAGAAGCCCAGCTGACGCTATCACCTAATACCTTCTTAGGCTGGTGCAAAGGACATGTGCAGCCCGTCTCCACCTAGCCCTCATTATAAAAATTTCGTGACTATGAAAAACTAAGGGCTGAAGTAATGACGATATAAATATTGACTAATTCCAAGCCTTTTCTTCCAAATGGCTGTTCCCTGAAGACCTATTACTCCACTTAATTAGATGCAGTGGTTTAAGAAACTCTAGTGCTTGTTATAGTTCGGTTTCCTCGGTTCAATTAATGTTTTTTAGTGTCACTTCTCAACCTTGACGGCTGTTGTAGTCAAGGTCGAGCATATAACAGAATTACCTAGAGTGAAAATCTGCTGACATTTGAAATTTCACTCCATACAGGGATCGTCAGGGACAAGCAGGAACACCTAAAGAATTGGGCATGTACTTTTCGTTGCTGTTTTGCACAGGCAAGGCAATGCCTGTATTCTGGGACTTCACTGCTCTTTCCAGCTGATGATGGCTGTTTTATGTGAGCCTTGGGGGCCATTTTTGTGTATATTACTCTCAGGCTGGCCCCTCCTGACGTCATTATGACAAAAACATTAGGCTTGACTTCTGAAATAGGTGCGGGTTCCTTGTCAGATTTAACAAGGCAGTCGCTATCTCTTATCGGGGTATCATCAAACAGTTGAGTGTTGTTATTACCTTCGCTGGTGCTGTTAAGTTAGTTATCCTAATAGATTATTTGTGGTTTTGTCATGATGTCCTCCACACGTGTTCCTTCCTCAAACAGCCACCCTTGAGAAAGAGAACATCTTTAAACTCGTGCGAAGAGATTTGGGAGGAATTTGCAAAGTAGAGCTGTACATTTCTGAGATGGGGTTTTCAGTTCCTAAATTCATTACCTACGAATTATCAGTCATAATTTTGTAACATTCTGGTAATATCCTACTTATGTAAATGAGAGAGAGAGAGAGAGAGAGAGAGAGAGAGAGAGAGAGAGAGAGAGAGAGAGAGAGAGAGAGAGAGAGAGAGAGAGAGAATTTGAAAAGGCAACGGAATTACTTCATTTCTTAACCTGTTATCTTTATTTCCCCAGTAACTAATAATTATTTTAAAAAATGAATTTTAATGATAATATAAACAACAATCACTGCGCTGTAAGCAACGAATAAAAGTAGCAGATATTGATTTCTTTTTCATGTTGCAGATCTTCAGATTCGTAGTAAGGTATAAGTATATATATATATATATATATATATATATATATATATATATATATATATATATATATATATATATATATATATATATATATATATATATATATATATGACCGCTATATTTTCTTGGTATTCACCCACACAAGTAGTGACCACACCCAGTGTTATTTAACTTCACCGATAAAAAGCCCAGCACTCTTAGAACCCGGTGCAAAAGCCAAGATAGCAATAAATAATCATTTGTCTAACTGGACACTAGAGATTGATCCTCGTCTCGGTAGCTGAACGACGATCTTGGACAAGTGATATTTTCTTTTATTCATTTTTTATTCAGAACTCCTACTATTCAGTTTTTTGTGTAATAAAAATCCACAATTATATAGTAAATATATTACTATATAACTGTGGATTTTTATTAAACATTGCTTTTCACGAAATTGTGAATCTCCTCGTATTTAGGTTATTGTTGTGCGTTCGAGTTACACTAAAAACAGAGATTTTCTTATCGCGTCCAAAATCTCTACACCGTAAAGAAACTTTAGCGGTGTTAATATTTCAGAATGCATTCTCGCAAACTCCCATTTTTCACTCTCATTCAAAAAGCATTACTATTTTAGTGACTGTATTGAATTCGGCTGTCGCTTTTGTGTTAGCTTTCTTTTCTCTTTTCTATTGTCGTTATTGAGCAGAACTTTCTTTTTTATTGCTTTACTTAAGTTTAGTTGCGGAAATATATCTCAAAAGTTTTATTATGAGACGGAGTTTTTCAGACTAAGTGAAAACTTAGGGCATGGATTATACCGCATTCATCTTAAGACGAAATAAATACGTGACTGAATGCGAAAAACGCACACGTAACCAGACGCACACAAACACCTACACGCACGTTTGTATATATTTTGATATTACTCGTGTTAGGCTTCAGTGCCAAAGTATATATACCCAGTTAATATATATGTATATATATATGTATATATATATATATATATATATATATATATATATATATATATATATATATATATATATATACAATCTATGTGTATGTATTTATTTACGTACAGTATATATAATTCATGTCATTACCAAAAAAGAGAAAAATGCACTTCCTTTCCATCCACGTTGGTCATTTACAATTCTCTTCCCGGCCATGCATAATACTCAGTTGAAAGACCGTCGCCCATTCACAAACACACACACACACACACACACACACGCAGAGGCTAAGTACGGCACCTTCATTAGAGCATTCTCTCTCTCACGCAAAAAACGGCCTAAGAGGATTTCGCCGGGAGCGTAATCCTTAGGGCTATATTCGCGTCCTATCGAAATATATTTTCGCCATTTCAGCTCCATCATTTTCGTCGGGGAGTTAATCGCTCGCTACATGGGACTTAGTACGCGGGAAGGATTTAGTGTGATTTCATAACAGAAAATTAATGAAAGATTAATTTCGGCGCGCATTGAACCTGTGTCAGACAGGTTGGTGTACCTTCGGCTTACAGTGCAACGGGACATCAGGTTCATGAGTGCATATTCCGTTTATTCCTACACTGTTAGTTTTCGGAACTATTACGAATATAACTGACAGAACACCAATTCCTTGTCTATCGATTCTACCTTTATCTTTCAAAAGCCTAGTAATATTGCCTACTTGACCCTTATCTTTTCTGTATTAATTTTACACTCAAAATCTTACTATATATCCTCACCGATTTGTTAAGTATGCTATCCTCAAATAATTCGTATAGCCCTCTCTGTCACTTTTAACTCCACAGAAAGAAACAATTTTCCTTCTCACCTTCTTCTTTAAAAAAATTTCTTTATCAAGACATACCTTGTATTATTATTATTATTATTATAATTATTATTATTATTATTGAGAAGATGAAACCTATTCATATGGAACAAACCCACAGGGGCCACTGACTTGAAATACAAGCTTCCAAAGAATATGGTGTTCATTAGGAGGAAGCAAGAGGAAATAAAGGGAAATACAGAAAGAAGAGATAAAACTCATTAAAAGAAACCAATTAATAAATTAACAAACAGATAAAAATGTATTACTATGCAAGGAGAATAGTATTAGGGTAGTAATGTATTGCACCTTCGCTGGAACTTCCGAAGTTCCAGTTGCAAGACTTCCTTTGGGAGGCTGTTCCACGGGTCAGTCCCTCAGTCACACTTTCACCACACTACACCAGCATCTTATTTATTCAACTATAAAATCCCAGAGGACTTCCCTCCCCAATCTTAAATACCATCTTACCAGCTACTCCCAAAGGAATCGAGAAAAGTGCATTAATCCCTCCCACTCTTGTGCCAGAACTCTGGTGAGAATCTAAACATCTAATTAATCCATTGGTTTCCGAGCTTCATTTTGGCCTATTGTGACCTTAGCAACACACTTCGGAAGGATCTTTACAGGCTGCAGTTAGTTAAGGCCCATGGAAGGTCTCAGTAACGTTCAAAACCACTCTGTACTCTAATATGACTGTAACATCAATAGCACTGAAGGATAATCAACTATAATATGACTTTACTTGAGCTTTATACATGCCTGTATAAACAGACGAGGAATTAGGTATAATAACACTGAAAAAGGCATAATTTCACACATTCTTTTGTAATTTATCGTGAGACATTGCCTGTACGTCCGCTGATTAATGATACAATAATGACACGGACTAAGAATGACTCTACAACGAATTTACATTCATACGAGGAAAATGACTTTGATCTTTACTCGTATGTGTACGTAATGACAAGCGGAAAGATTACCATTAATCAGACCTAATATGATATATTGACCCCGGCGCTCAAATTAAAAATTTAATTCAGCCCCGGAGATAATTATTGTCCATTATGGCATTACCGCCTGGCTACAATGGCGCCGATTTTCTTTGTAATGTCCTTTTGTTGCTCTGTTTCCATTTTGTCGTTGTTTATGTCTTTGGCATTTGCCAGCCTTTCTGTCGTTGTAGATTTTTTTCATGGTAAATTATCCTCTTCTTATTCTTCTTGATTTTTATTAGCTTCTTCTTCTTCTTCTTCTTCTTCTTCTTCTTCTTCTTCTTATTATTATTATTATTATTATTATTATTATTATTATTATTATTATTATTATCATTATCATTATTATTATTATTATTATTATTATTATTATTATTACTTACTTTCTCAAAAGTAACTGATATGCCTATTCCCTTCAGCAGATCCGTAACCTTTCCATCACCAACATCCTCATAATAAGGTCTTCGTATGCCCTGAGCACAAAGGCCTATGCGAACTTCAAACAGCTTTGCGCTCACAAAAACGTACCATACCACAGCGAGGAAGAAGTGGTCAGTACCAGATAAAATATGGTAATTCCTATATCCTGCAACAACCTGATTTATGTGCTGCTTCAAGTAATAAAGTAGAGTCACTTAAAGAAAAAAAGCTCCAGGTCACACTCTATTATAGTTCACATGAGCGCCTATGTGTCTGCTTTTACATTTTTCTTTATTCCATAAAATGGCGTTACACGGTCATCAGTCTTCGTCGACCCTGCTTTTATATCTGCATTATAAGGGTTCTAAGTCTATTATGTATCTGGTAAGTGTTAGTCAATATTATCATCAAGCTCGTCATGTCCACTAAAGCTCTTTGAAATTCCATTATTCGTGTTTTTCCTTAACGCAGATTATTTAAAAAGCCAAATGAACTTGAAAGATAGTAAGTTTATTTTTCAAAAAAAAAAAAAAAAAAATTGCTATGTCAATGGCAATCATCCTTTCCTTATTGTTTATGCCTTATTTTTTTTTCATTAAAGAGAGAAAGAGAGAGATAGCGAAATGAATTTTTCATAATTTCCTGAAAAAATAAGGATAGAATACATATATTATATATATATATATATAATATATATATATATATATATATATATATATGTATGTATATATATATATATATATATATATATATATATATATATATATATATATATATATATATATATAGAATATATATATATATATTATATATATATATATATATATATATATATATATATATATATATATATATGTATGTATATATACATACATACACATATACATATATATATTCTAATAAAAATACATTCCATATTTATGTATTAGGTGCATATATTTGGCCTCGCAATAGAAAATAATCTAAATTAACGGCTAGAAAACACAGTCGTAACTTTCGCAACAGAACATAATTCAGAGTATTTATTCGAGTCGCATAAGCTGCGCTCTTACAAGTCTGTTTTATTGCCGGTGGGGAAGTTAATGGCCTTCTACCGCTAATAAATTTCTTTCGGTAAATGCTGGACTGCTACTCCCTTACTCCCATCTCTCTCGTTACGACTTTAAGCTAGAATAAAGAAATGTTTTTTAAAGGTATATATATATATATATATATATATATATATATATATATATATATATATATATATATATATATATATATATATATATATATATAATATATATATATACTCGGTAATTGGGTGGCTACTTGGAAATCTTAGCTTAATGATAAATAATATTGCCAAGACCAGGAAGAACATTCTTTATTACAAGCTTTCGAGGTATAAAACCTCATCATCAGGCTGAAAAAACCGACAAGGATGAGAATCAATAAAATTACAATAAAATGAATTGTCATAAAATCTTCAGCAAAAATACTAACGAAATATAAAATGAACAAGTAAATACAAACTAAAAGGGTGAGACGTAAAATAACGAAAAATTAAAAACACAAACATAAAACTATGAAAATAAAACTATAGTGAAATGTAACAAACTACCACTCACAAAGTAAAATATTTAACGACCTAACTGAGTACCTACTATGAAATTACACGATAGCTAGTTGAATACCAGACGAGTTGTTCAATTCCGGCTTCATCTTTTTAATAGTCAGCGACTCTGAAATTAAAAAGACAGTACCCCGAAAATCCAGGTCAGTGAAAGGATGGTCCTGTGCTAAACTGTGTTCTCTAATGGCAGAAAAGGGTGGTTTGGAAAGGGGAAACCTAGTTCTAATAGAAAGACCTCTGTGTTCCAAAATTCTGTGTCTGAGCCAGCGGGAACTAGATCCCACGTATCGCAGACCACACTGCGAACAAGTGAACAAGTAAACGACACAGGAATTAAGGTCCACAGGCAGAGTAGGCTTCTCTCTCAAAAGTGATCTTATTGTAAAAGGATTACAGAAAACAAACCGGAAACTGATTTGAGGGAAACAATGCTTAAGAATTTCTTGTAACTTTTTTCGGACCATATAGCTACTATGACCAAGGTAAGGCAATTTAATGTACTTTACATCTTTACTAGCAGTACTGTACACCGGTCTGGGACAAAACTTTTCATTTAAAAAATTTTTCAGAACTTTGTAAAATACAAAAATGGGATATGAGTTTTCAGAAAAGTAATTCTGGAGGAAAACCATATCTTGATGAAATAAATTAAAATCACAACAAACATTGTAGGCTCTATTAATCAAAGTGCGTATTGAGTTCATCTTATACAACTTTGGCGAAAAACTGAGGTAATTCAATCCCAAGCCAGTAAAAGTACTTTTCCTATAAACAGAGGTCTCAAATTTGCCACTATTTCTGTATACCTGTACATCTAAAAATGACAACTTATTATCCTGTTCCGTCTCACAAGTAAAAGAAATGTTAGGGTGACGAGAATTAAAATATTCAAAAAACAAATCAACATGTGATAATTCCTTAAACACAAGGAAAGTATCATCTACATACCTACAGTAATACAAAGGTTTGAAAGCACTAGGGCATTCAGACATCCAAATCCTTTCACAATAACCCATGAAGCAATCCGCATATACAGGTCCAAGGGAATTTCCCATAGCTACTCCATCTATTTGATTATATAATTTACCATCAAAAGTAAAAATGCCATCAGCAGTTGCTAAATGTAATAATTTTTGCAAGTCTATTTTATTAAGTCCAAACACTGATAGATGGTTTTCACATATATTATTAAGAATAATGTCGGTTGTTTCTTTTAATGGGATATTGGTGAAAAGAGAGGTTACATCGAAACTAGCCATTATAACATCTTGGTTAAAATTGAAAGAGCATAATTCTTTAACAAATTTGGAAGAATTAGATATGTTAAATTCACCTAAAGTTAGTTAGAGGGTTTAAAACTGGAACCAAAAACTTAGACAGGTTATAACTAAAAGTACCAATTGAGGAAATAATAGGTCTTAAAGGGTTTCCTATTTTATGTACCTTAGGCAGACCGTACAAATAACCAGGCTTAGACCCTGAAGCAAATAAAGAGCTATATGTAGCTTCCCCAATCTTATCTCTCAGACCTCTAAGCAACCTATTTAGTTTGTCTTCTAATTTCAAAATGTGACTCGCAATATCAACATTTAAAATCCTATATTTTGTATTGTCAGAGAGTATTTCATTAATTTTATCTAAATAATCAGACCTATTCATTAATACAACACCCCTACCTTTATCTGGCTTGGTAATAACTATACTATTATCGTTCTTAAGGTTACGTAAAATATTGATTCTGTCTTTATTTAACTGATTGTCACCCTCCTTTTTTCGATTAAAATTTTTGAAGGTATCGTTTGCAATTACGGAAATTTTGCTAAAAAGTGAAGTAAGGGTTTCACTGCCAAAAATGTCACAGCCTCTCAAAGTTGAACATAGTTTTTCAAAACTTAAAAAATACTTAAAGAAATTGAATTTCATGGGGATCAAAGCAAAATCAAGACCAAGAGAAAGAACTTCCTTTTCATCTGTTGTTAAATTTCTGTTAGAAAAATTAAAAATAACTTTACTACTATCTATTTTCTTATTAACGTCAACACCGAGATTTCTTAACTTTCTATTGTGTGTCAGCCTAACGTCAGCCAATTTTTTCTCAACGTTGGAATCTAAAATCGACGACAAACACTTAAAATCCAAAAAAAGAAAGGTTGTTCTTTAAATCCCTATCTAGTGAAGACAAATCTGTTAAAACTACCTCTTTCTTTCGTTTTTGTGCTCTAACCTCAAAGTCTAAAAGTTTAAACTGCCATGAGAGATAAGTTTTCGTGTTGTGGAAATCCCTGGAATAAACCTTAAATTTAATGAAATTAGGAATAACACGGTAATCCTTGCGAGTATTCAGAAATCGTATGTCTTCCTCAATCTTCTTGGATCTATAACGAACCTTCTCAGTCCGTCTAAACAGCTGTAACGTCGAGCGGCCATAACGTCTCAAAATAGTCTCGGTAATTGGGCGGCTACTTGGAAATCTTAGCTTAATGATAAATAATATTGCCAAGACCAGGAAGAACATTCTTTATTACAAGCTTTCGAGGTATAAAACCTCATCATCAGGCTGAAAAAACCGACAAGGATGAGAATCAATAAAATTACAATAAAATAAATTGTCATAATAAATCTTCAGCAAAAATACTAACGAAATATAAAATGAACAAGTAAATACAAACTAAAAGGGTGAGACGTAAAATAACGAAAAATTAAAAACACAAACATAAAAATATGAAAATAAAACTATAGTGAAATGTAAACAAACTACCACTCACAAAGTAAAATATTTAACGACCTAATTGAGTACCTACTATGAAATTACACGATAGCTAGTTGAATACCAGACGAGTTGTTGTTCAATTCCGGCTTCATCTTTTTAATAGTCAGCGACTCTGAAATTAAAAGGTCCAGTCTGTTTGAACAAAAAGACAGTACCCGAAAATCCAGGTCAGTGAAAGGATGGTCCTGTGCTAAACTGTGTTCTCTAATGGCAGAAAAGGGTGGTTTGGAAAGGGGAAACCTAGTTCTAACAGAAAGACCTCTGTGTTCCAAAATTCTGTGTCTGAGCCAGCTGGAACTAGATCCCACGTATCGCAGACCACACTGCGAACAAGTGAACAAGTAAACGACACAGGAATTAAGGTCCACAGGCAGAGTAGGCTTCTCTCTCAAAAGTGATCTTATTGTAAAAGGATTACAGAAAACAAACCGGAAACTGATTTGAGGGAAACAATGCTTAAGTATTTCTTGTAACTTTTTTCGGACCATATAGCTACTATGACCAAGGTAAGGCAATTTAATGTACTTTACATCTTTACTAGCAGTACTGTACACCGGTCTGGGACAAAACTTTTCATTAAAAAAAATTTTCAGAACTTTGTAAAATACAAAAATGGGATATGAGTTTTCAGAAAAGTAATTCTGGAGGAAAACCATATCTTGATGAAATAAATTAAAATCACAACAAACATTGTAGGCTCTATTAATCAAAGTGAGTATTGAGTTCATCTTATACAACTTTGGCGAAAAACTGAGGTAATTCAATCCCAAGCCAGTAAAAGTACTTTTCCTATAAACAGAGGTCTCAAATTTGCCACTATTTCTGTATACCTGTACATCTAAAAATGACAACTTATTATCCTGTTCCGTCTCACAAGTAAAAGAAATGTTAGGGTGACGAGAATTAAAATATTCAAAAAACAAATCAACATGTGATAATTCCTTAAACACAAGGAAAGTATCATCTACATACCTACGGTAATACAAAGGTTTGAAAGCACTAGGGCATTCAGACATCCAAATCCTTTCACAATAACCCATGAAGCAATCCGCATATACAGGTCCAAGGGAATTTCCCATAGCTACTCCATCTATTTGATTATATAATTTACCATCAAAAGTAAAAATGCCATCAGCAGTTGCTAAATGTAATAATTTTTGCAAGTCTATTTTATTAAGTCCAAACACTGATAGATGGTTTTCACATATATTATTAAGAATAATGTCGGTTGTTTCTTTTAATGGGATATTGGTGAAAAGAGAGGTTACATCGAAACTAGCCATTATAACATCTTGGTTAAAATTGAAAGAGCATAATTCTTTAACAAATTTGGAAGAATTAGATATGTTAAATTCATCTAAAGTTAGAGGGTTTAAAACTGGAACCAAAAACTTAGACAGGTTATAACTAAAAGTACCAATTGAGGAAATAACAGGTCTTAAAGGGTTTCCTATTTTATGTACCTTAGGCAGACCGTACAAATAACCAGGCTTAGACCCTGAAGCAAATAAAGAGCTATATGTAGCTTCCCCAATCTTATCTCTCAGACCTCTAAGCAACCTATTTAGTTTGTCTTCTAATTTCAAAATGTGACTCGCAATATCTACATTTAAAATCCTAAATTTTGTATTGTCAGAGAGTATTTCATTAATTTTATCTAAATAATCAGACCTATTCATTAATACAACACCCCTACCTTTATCTGGCTTGGTAATAACTATACTATTATCGTTCTTAAGGTTACGTAAAATATCGATTCTGTCTTTATTTAACTGATTGTCACCCTCCTTTTTTCGATTAAAATATTTGAAGGTATCGTTTGCAATTACGGAAATTTTGCTAAAAAGTGAAGTAAGGGTTTCACTGCCAAAAATGTCACAGCCTCTCAAAGTTGAACATAGTTTTTCAAAACTTAAAAAATACTTAAAGAAATTGAATTTCATGGGGATCAAAGCAAAATCAAGACCAAGAGAAAGAACTTCCTTTTCATCTGTTGTTAAATTTCTGTTAGAAAAATTAAAAATAACTTTACTACTATCTATTTGCTTATTAAAGTCAACACCGAGATTTCTTAACTTTCTATTGTGTGTCAGCCTAACGTCAGCCAATTTTTTCTCAACGTTGGAATCTAAAATCGACGACAAACACTTAAAATCCAAAAAAGAAAGGTTGTTCTTTAAATCCCTATCTAGTGAAGACAAATCTGTTAAAACTACCTCTTTCTTTCGTTTTTGTGCTCTAACCTCAAAGTCTAAAAGTTTAAACTGCCATGAGAGATAAGTTTTCGTGTTGTGGAAATCCCTGGAATAAACCTTAAATTTAATGAAATTAGGAATAACACGGTAATCCTTGCAAGTATTCAGAAATCGTATGTCTTCCTCAATCTTCTTGGATCTATAACGAACCTTCTCAGTCCGTCTAAACAGCTGTAACGTCGAGCGGCCATAACGTCTCAAAATAGTCTCGGTAATTGGGCGGCTACTTGGAAATCTTAGCTTAATGATAAATAATATTGCCAAGACCAGGAAGAACATTCTTTATTACAAGCTTTCGAGGTATAAAACCTCATCATCAGGCTGAAAAAACCGACAAGGATGAGAATCAATAAAATTACAATAAAATAAATTATAATAAATCTTCAGCAAAAATACTAACGAAATATAAAATGAACAAGTAAATACAAACTAAAAGGGTGAGACGTAAAATAACGAAAAATTAAAAACACAAACATAAAAATATGAAAATAAAACTATAGTGAAAGTTACAAGAAATACTTAAGCATTGTTTCCCTCAAATCAGTTTCCGGTTTGTTTTCTGTAATCCTTTTACAATAAGATCACTTTTGAGAGAGAAGCCTACTCTGCCTGTGGACCTTAATTCCTGTGTCGTTTACTTGTTCACTTGTTCGCAGTGTGGTCTGCGATACGTGGGATCTAGTTCCCGCTGGCTCAGACACAGAATTTTGGAACACAGAGGTCTTTCTGTTAGAACTAGGTTTCCCCTTTCCAAACCACCCTTTTCTGCCATTAGAGAACACAGTTTAGCACAGGACCATCCTTTCACTGACCTGGATTTTCGGGTACTGTCTTTTTGTTCAAACAGACTGGACCTTTTAATTTCAGAGTCGCTGACTATTAAAAAGATGAAGCCGGAATTGAACAACAACTCGTCTGGTATTCAACTAGCTATCGTGTAATTTCATAGTAGGTACTCAATTAGGTCGTTAAATATTTTACTTTGTGAGTGGTAGTTTGTTTACATTTCACTATAGTTTTATTTTCATATTTTTATGTTTGTGTTTTTAATTTTTCGTTATTTTACGTCTCACCCTTTTAGTTTGTATTTACTTGTTCATTTTATATTTCGTTAGTATTTTTGCTGAAGATTTATTATGACAATTTATTTTATTGTAATTTTATTGATTCTCATCCTTGTCGGTTTTTTCAGCCTGATGATGAGGTTTTATACCTCGAAAGCTTGTAATAAAGCATGTTCTTCCTGGTCTTGGCAATATTATTAATCATTAAGCTAAGATTTCCAAGTAGCCGCCCAATTACCGAGACTATATATATATATATATATATATATCTATATATATATATATATAATATATATATATATATATATATATATATATATGTGTGTGTGTGTGTGTGTGTGTGTATGTATATATGTATATATATATATATATATATATATATATATATATATATATATATATATATATATATATATATATATATATATATATATATAGGTATATATACAGTATATACAGAAATAGAGAGAGAGAGAGAGAGAGAGAGAGAGAGAGAGAGAGAGAGAGAGAGCTTTCATCTTAATCCTCCTCCTCCTTAAGGAAGAAAGAGGAGGCGTCGTCAGAAGAAGAAGAAGAAGAAGAGAGAGAGAGAGAGAGAGAGAGAGAGAGAGAGAGAGAGAGATAACCACATGCAGAGAATAGAAGTCGCCGACTTCGTCGCCATGGCAACGCATCTGATGACGTCACAAACATGTGATCAAAATGTGATGGCCGATTCCATCTCCACCCCTCCCGTTCCCACCCGTCCCCCCCTCCCCTCTCCATCTCACTCCCCCACCCGCCGATTTCCGGTTCTCTCTCGTGATTGGAGAATTTCCAATTCTCGGGAATTTCAAATTCTCGTGATTCGAGAATTTCCAATTCTCGGGAATTTCAAATTCTCAATTGACTTAAACCTTGACTTTAACTTTGAATGTTAACATAATCTTAACTTTCGGTCCTTAGAGACCAGTTTCAGTTTTAGAGACCAGTTTCAGTCTTTATCCCCGATTTTTGGCGAATTTTCTTTTCTTCGGCCCTCAGCTGGCACCACCTGGAACTCTGGCGGCCCAAAACGCCTCAGACATTCCCGGACTCCCCCCCCCCTTCCCCCCTCACATCACCCCGCTCCCTCCCCCAATTTTTGGCCAAAATTTCCAATTTCCACCCGCGACAATGTATCTAAATTTATATATACATATCTATGCCTGTATGTCAAAATGTATATCTCTGTCCTCACTATCTATAAGTATCAGCGTGTATATATGCCTCTATCATCAAGAAATAATAATAATAATAATAATAATAATAATAATAATAATAATAATAATAATAATAATAATAATAATAAAACCTTCAGTCATAACTCAAACAACTTTAGCTTTTAATTATTCTCTGCTTCTTCTTCTTCTTCTTCTTCTTCTTCTTCTTCTTCTTCTTCTTCTTCTTCTTCTTCTTCTTCTTCTTCTTCTTCTTCATTTTGGTAATGATCTCCTCCGCATGAGTTATTTATATAGAGCAACTCTGAAGAAGAAGAAGAAGAAGAAGAAGAAGAAGAAGAAGAAGAAGAAGAAGAAGAAGAAGAAGAAGAAAGGAAAGTAGCACCGTCACTGAATTTCCTGTTTCTTTTGATCAGAGACTTTAAATGAAGAGTTGTGTCTCAATACATCGGCATCTGTCTCTCTCTCTCTCTCTCTCTCTCTCTCTCTCTCTCTCTCTCTCTCTCTCTCTACATATCATAGTGTTTATTTAATATCATATATATAATAAACAAATATGTGTGTGTGTGTGAGTATGAGTGTTGAGGAGGAAGAGCGAGTGAGAGAGAGAGAGAGAGCAGGTCAAGTACAGGTGTTAATCAATATCCTGCCATTTCTCTCTTCCCTCAGATCCAGACTTGAAGCTTCTGGTCCAGTCGCTGACTCTTCCGCCTTTGAGGTCAATAGAGACTGTTGTGTCCTTTGGTACACTGAAAACTGAGGATTATGAAGACTTGAAGACGCTCGCAAGAGAGAAGGGACTTGGAGAATTACGCCTTCGTTGTTGGTAGAAGAAGAAGAAGAAGAAAAACAATGGCTGTTGTTTCTTGTGAAGATCTTTCGGTAAAGTGCAAATGGTGTCTTTTATCCCAGGTCTCTTTTATTCCTTCGGTGTCTTTATTCTTTGTTTAGAGAGAGAGAGAGAGAGAGAGAGAGAGAGAGAGAGAGAGAGAGAGAGAGAGAGAGAGAGAGAGAGAGATCTGTATTAGTCTATCCTTCACTGCACCTCTCTCTCTCTCTCTCTCTCTAAGGGTGGCTTCACAGGAAAAGTGAGAGATTATTCACCGCCTCATTCACACTCCCACTGATGAATCAAGGAGGAGGAGGGGGAGGAGTAGGAGGAAGAAGAAGACTTCCTCATTATATATACCTTTATATACCCTTCAATTTCAACACCTCCCTCTCCCCAGTCCCCCTCCCTAGCACTTTCTAGGCTCCCTCCCTAGCACTTTCTAGGCTCCCTCCCTCCCTCCCTTAGTCTCCCATTCTTCCCATATGACTAAGCTACCTGAAAGAAGCACTCTGCTCCATCTTTTCTGTGCTTCTGTTCTGCTGTACTGCTGTCACTGAAAGGAAAGGAAAGGAAAGGAAAGGAAAGGAAAGGAAAGGAAAGGAAAGGAAAGGAAAGGAGAGGAGATGCTTCTCTCCCTCTGATGTGTCAGAGAGTTGATTTCAAATGAATGGATGAATAATTAAGATAAATACCTTATTCAAATGTTTAACTGTATTAATATTAAGGCCATATTCAACAGGGATCTCTCCTGACATAAGCAGAGAACTGTTCCTCCATATTTCAAGTTACGTTGTTCTATATATATGCATTGCCATGTTTGCTCATCAGTAAGGATCACCTTTAAGAGTTTTAGAACCAGCTTATACATACATACATACATACACACACACACACACATATATATATATATATATATATATATATATATATATATATATATATATATATATATATATATATATATATATATATATATATATATATATATATATGTATGGATGACTCAAAATATGAAGTCAGAGAGACAGACAAGGGTTGTGGATCCAATGGCGTCTCTCCTGGTGTTCTGAAATTGCTCGCAATACAGAGAATATACTATATAATACTCACTCTTGCTGCATTCTCTCATGCCATCTTTATGTCTTCTGCCTCACATCCTAGTTTGTGGCCCATTGCAAAAATGTTGTCGTTGGCCAATCTGCCAAGTACTGGGGACATTTTCAGATCATCGTCATGTGTCAGAACAGTGTCAAATAATCCTCTGAATTCTGTCTACACACAGATGAGGAAATGACTAAGAACTGCTGGATATTGTTATAATTTTTTTGTTTTTGTTCTCTGGAATATAATAAATATGTCTATCAGCTTCCTTTGTGTTGTTTTGCAGGGGAAGAAAGTCCAGTAGTGGTCATTCATGAAGGTTCTGCTGAAATGTTTGTACACTATATAAGGCTTCTTCTTCTTCTTCCTCTTTATTTATCTGCATTCCAAGTTCCGCATGTAAAAGGGACAATGTAGAAAATGTTATACAACATGATTTTTTTTTCTTTCATTGTTCTACTTTGACATGTTTTTATGACTTTTGAGATTTATTTGTTTATCTTTTATGTCCTTTTCTTGGACCACAGTTGAGATCCTTTTGCATTTTTATAACTATAATATTTTAGTCAATAGAATTACCTATATATTTAACTCCCTATCTATATGCAAATACTGAAATACAAAGGATGTTTTTGTCATGGTTTGGTGAATGTCTGAGCTTTGCAAATAAACTGAATGCTTACATTGTGTGTTTTATTAGCCATGTTATGCACAGATAATTAAGTAGTTTTGGTAACAAGGTTTCATACTGGAAATGAAACATTTGTTTTTTGAGAATGAAATTATATGATGTCAACTTTATCATAATTTTCTGTGATCTGCATTTTGGTAATGCTTCAAATGCATACAATTTATAATACTGAATATATATGCATATTGTATCTACAAACAAGTAAAACAAGAAAAATACAGCAGAAGAAAGTCATTCAAAATAATTTAAAGATTAATTCAACAGGGCCACAAATTGAGTTGATGAGAACTGCAGTCAAAAGGCAAAGTCAGTCAGTCAGTCAAAAGATTGAACTTGTAGAAAGTTTGATCAACTTGTCAAGAGAACAAATATATTACCAAAATTATTTCACGATAAAAATGGAGTAATCAGTCAGTCAGTCAGTCAGACTGTTGACCTTCCAAAAGCACAATTGAAACAGAAGAGGCAATCAGTGAATACCGGGGAAGTGGAAATGTGTTTTGAATCTCAGAAGACAAAAACCTCCTTAGTTTCTTCAGATGAGATCATCTGAATGATGGAACGAATGGAAGTCTCTATGAACACGTTCTCAGAAACTTTGGAATGTCGATCGATCGATCGATCGATCGATCGAGAGAGAGAGAGAGAGAGAGAGAGAGAGAGAGAGAGAGAGCTCTTCGATTTATTATAGGGAAGGGAAACCAATAATATATGGATGGCAAGAGGAGAAATGAAAACTTGAGGAGATGAAATAAGAGAAAGACTTTCATGTCTAACTGAACTTGGATAATAATTATGGGTAGAGCTATACTACTGCCTTCCTCCTCCACCTTTAGGGAGAGAGAGAGAGAGAGAGAGAGAGAGAGAGAGAGAGAGAGAGAGAGAGAGAGAGAGAGAGAGAGAGAGAGAGAGAGAGAGAGAGAGAGAGACTGTCTGGGACTTTCTCCTCAACAGATTCTAATAAAATAAAGTCCGTGTATAACCTTTCTATACATCTTAAAGGATTTGAGAAGGTAGGAGGAGGAGGCCCATTATTAAAACAAAGAACTTTTTGAGACATAACTGGAAAAATCATGAAAAAATTATCAAGCACTGGAGTTACACAAACTCAGATTCAGTTGTAAAAATGGGAAGACCTGGAAGGAACTGATCAAAGGCACAGAGAAAATAATCAAACACATATCAGAAAGAGGAGGAGGATGAGGAGGAGGAGGAGGAGGAGGAGAAAGCTGTTTCAGAGTCAGACACCTGCTGCTGCTACTTGAGGCCAATGACAGGAAGGAAGGAAGGAAGGAAGGAGGAGGTCCAGTGTCGTAACAGATGTGTTTTGAGCAGACGACAAATCCAGAGGAGCGTCTTCTGGTGAGTTTTACAGCCACATTGTCTTTCTTCATCATTTATTGTTTTATAGAATAAATGAATATATAGACTGTAGGCTTAGTTAATGAACCCATTAATGGCCAGTGGCAGGAAAGAGGTTCATACAGAATACTGGGAGGAAGTTCAGAGAATCAACATCTATCAGGATATTAAAAAAAATGTCTAATCTTGTTGCTGCTGACTGAGAAGGAGCCATATTCTCTTAGGAGGAGGAGGAGGAGGAGAAGGAGGAGGAGAAGGGGGAGGAGGAGGGGGAGGAGGAGGAGGATTCCAAGTATAAGAAGCCTCGTGTTCTTTTACACTTGAATGAGTGAGTGAGTGAAGAGGCCAGAATCACTAGCATCACCACCTTGCAAACAACGTAAGTCTTCTACTTCTTCTTACTCCTCTATGTCTATAACTCTATGTCTTTTACTCTAAGCCTTTTACACATCAGTATGGCTGGATGCAATGCTCTAAGGATGAAGAACCTCTTGAACTAGAGAATAGGGAACGTTCCAACATTATTGTGAAAGCAGACAAGAGAGAAGAAGCTAGTGTGGGTGGGGGTGGGGGGTGGGGGGGGGGGGAATTCCCTGCCACTGGCCATTGTATTGGTGTGAACAGACTGACGCTCTGCAGTAGAAGTCTCTCCAGATTCTTCACCTCAATCTTTGGACATGTATAACTTCACACTCCTTCATAAACATGCACCTTTGCAATAATAGGCTCTTATAAATTTATATATACATGTGTACGTAAGCTTATTAGTTTGCACATTTGAACAGATTTGAAAGTACAAACAATTTCAGGTATAATATATGTAAAATGTATATATATATATATATATATATATATATATATATATATATATATATATATATATATATATATATATATATATTTATATACATACAGTAAAACTCTACAGGGTTCATATTAAAGGACGGCTCAGACACTTGAAATCCAAAGCGGGTGAACTGATTATGGAAGAGATCATAGCTCATGAACCAAAGGCTGATTCAGCTTTAATCAGCAATAAAAGTGTCACACTTAGAAGCGAAGGAGAGCAAAAGTGCCACGTGATGTGTTATCCCACGCTGATTATGAAGCGGCTCTTTGCGCGGGAAACCAACTCGTGATTGCCCCAGTGCCAGGCGTAAGAAGCGTCAGAGGAGAAGTTGTCACAACGGTCCAAGGAAAAAAGTCTTCCAAGGGTTCCATGATGAACCTTATCATCTGAGCCCAGAAGAGTTGCTAGCTTACGCTCACCCCCTATCCATACCCACCACAATGGAGGAGAGGAGGAGGAGGAGGAGGAAGGGGGTGGGAGGTACTACAACCTGATGCTGAAGATGGGGATGACAGTGACTAAGACCACCTTTTTATACACATACTTCAGAGGACAGTGAGGAGTTGGAAGAACAACCACACAGAAGAAGAAGAAGAAGAAGAAGATGAAGAAGAAGAAGCAACCACATTTGCCTTTTTATACGCTCACTATCGCATGGGTAGTACAAAATCGCAATACTATTTAAATGCCAAACACGTGGATGAAGAATACGTTCGCCTGTCGAGAAACGAAGACGAATTTAATCGTCATCTCAACAACTTCAAGAGTTGTTTACTCAGTGTAGCTTAGTTGATGCTGAAGACTAAAAACCTGGACTATGTCAGTCCATTATATTTCTGGATGTACCCTACAGGGCATACATACACCGCGGAATATACAATTTCGGTGAAATGCTTAAGAAGAAAAGTAGTGTGAGAGGAGTCTTCGTCGCTTCTGCCGAGAGAGAGAGGGAGGGAGGGAGGAGGCTTCAGGAGACCCTCAAAGTTCTCTAGGAAGCTATATTGTTTTTGTGTTCTTGATTTTCTTTATAATATTAGATTTTATTTTGTATTCCTGTAAGCAATTTCTGTAGGTATAGATTTTTTGTATTATTATCAAGCAAGAATTGGATGAATAAAAACCAAAAAAAAAAAAAAAAATATCTTGTGAGAAATCTGGCCAGCGCTTAATATTGATGCGCTTCCAGTTACTCGCTTGATGTCAGTTTGGTTAAAAGCAGCAGAAGGACAGACGTCCAAAATCATCGTCAGTCATTCGCCCAGCGAACTTCTTCATGGACGCGGCAAAGGAAGACCGTCAGGATTTATTATCCGCCTCCCCGGCAGGCAAGCAAGAATCATCGTGGTTGGATACAGCAGCAGCGGCAAGACGTTATTAGTGACGAGGGTTGTTAAAGAATTCGCTGACAGGTTTACTAAGGTTATCATTGGCGGGGCTTTGAAACATCCTCTGCAAAATGAAGCCGAGGCATCTCCTCGTAAACTTAGGGTATATCCAGATGTTGTGGATCCATTTTTGGAGATAGAGGATGAAGAAGGGACATAGACTCTTTGCACTCTGGACTGTGTATTTATAGAAGCCGTACAAAATAAACACGTCGCAGACGCTTTTACGAAAGGTCGTTTTGCTAATCTTTCTATTATGCTCATGACCCAAAATTTGTTTTTCAGCGGAAAATAAGCCAGAAATATAAGCCTGAACGCTACTTATCACCTACTACTTAGGCAGAGGGATGTGAATCAGATGGAATGTTTAGGGAGACAAATTGATGGGAAAGAGAAAAGCAAAGAGTTTCTAGAGAGATAATATTATATATAGAGCGGCGTTAAAGCAGAGAGAATACGGTGACTTATTGGTAGGTTTGAGTTCGAAAACGCCAGTCTCGCACCAATTTCGTGCCAACATAATCGACGAAGGACCCTACGAACTAGTTTTATAATGGAAGGACGAGGAAAAAATGAAACTCTAAATAAAAAAAAAACCTTATGATAACAGAGACCGTCCCTCGGGTGTCGCCGGGGTGCGGAGACTTTATGACAAGGCCAAGATTGTGAATCCTACGATTACACTGCGCTACGTGAAAGGCTTTTTGGGTAGACAGATGTTGCAGACGCTGCATAAGATAACTCACAAAAAGTTTGAAAGAAGAAAAATATTCGCCCCCAAACCAAAGGTCATTATTTCCTGCAATTTAACGGGTATGGGGAATCCAGCTAGATACAATGGTGGATATAAATACATCGCTGTGTTTACAGACGTTTCCTCTGGATATGTTAAAGCAGTTCCTTTGAAAAAGAAAAACGCGGAAACTTTGTTACCCGCTGTAAAAAAGGTTATGGAATCTGATGAATTTAAGGGTGTGGGCAGATTTTTGGTAGACAGGGGAGGGGAATTTTACAATAAAAGAGGTAGATTATTGCCAGCGCAATAATATTAAAATGTGCAGCGTTTCCTCTTGCGAAATCAAGCTTCCATCGCCGAAAGGGTCAGCCAAACGACAAAGAGAAACATTTATGAATACCTAACAGCCAATAACGTTAACAGATATGTGGAGATATTACCGAGGTGCCAGCTAGTGCGAGCGTATAATAGTACGAAGCATTCCTCGTTAGGATAGACGTCTGAGCGCGTGTATGAATTAGAATCTCGAGACGCCATCACTCAGCAGTTCTTCTTTCGAATGTATAAAAGAAAGGAGACGAAACTAAAATGCACCAGTAACATTGCAGCCGCGGCGAACGCCGTTAGGCTGACGGATAGAAACGGGCGGAGAGATTTTCGAAGAGGAGACGCCGCACAGGACACGCAAGAAGGATTCATTATCGCACACATTGATTACAGGACTTATCCCACTGCTTATTATCTGAAAGGCTTGAACGGAGTAAAAACTGAAGGTATAGTCTGCGGCCCCGAGTTGGTAAAGAGCGCAGTACCGGGAGAAGAATCAGCCCATTAGGGTACTTAAAAAGAGGGGTATATAATCGATTTGACGTCCACTGGGGAGGATACCCCTATTCCTTCGATAGTTGGGTAAACGAGAGAGATGTGCATTCTCTCTCTCTCTCTCTCTCTCTATCTCTTTCTCTCTCTCTCTCTCTCTCTCCGGTTGTGAACATAGTGAAGGTTAACACCCTTAGTTTTGCTGAATAAAGAATTGATCATATTTTTGAAAGTCTCCACTTAATGAAAAGACAAAAATTATTTCTCAACTCACGAAAAAACAAGCAGATTCTATTTCCGGAATATTTGTCCATTTCTTCAAGTACCGTTTACCAACAGCTAAAAAGTTTATTCACCGTCTAGCTAAGTTTCAGAAAAAAACGAGACAGGTGGCTTTAGAAAAACTCCCTATAAGAGGAAGAATCAGATTTGAAAGAGTAAAAAGTTCTCTGGCTTGCTCTCTATTCTTTTACCCATTGTTGAAACCAGAACACTGTCTCGATTATTCGGTATGATTTTAGAAGAGAAATTGTATATACATGTGATGAAGATGATTTAATATTAGTTACAGTTCATATAATTTTTTTTATAAGAGTTACAAAGACTATTCTGCAACGCAATCTTGGTGCGGAGGGCGCCGATGCTGACCGAGTAGGACTTGCCCTAAACTGCTGAACAAGATAATCACGACGATATGAACTGTGGTGACCGGAGACCGTTGAGACATGGAATCGATATTCACAAAATTTATACTTGTTAGGCGACTGTCCTTAGCAAACCAACCTTTGAATTACCTTATAACTCCAGAATGTTCATTTTGAGACTGACTTTTCGCTTCTGCTTAATTAATCTCCACTATTTTAATGTTTTATTGTATACAAGAAGAAGTATGTTTGGAAACATACGAAAGCTCATGTTATAATTACATTTGCATATGTATATACAACCACGGATTTCCTAATCACCATAAATTCTTTACTATTTTACTATTGCATATCACTATAGCTTTCTGAATGAACATACTCGACAACAGCAGAGGAAAAATTAAATACCAATGGTGTTTATGCCGATGGACCTACGCCCAAGGAGAAGAATACCAGCGTGGATTATGATCACGCCCACTTTGTTTTTCCTTATCCAGAACTTTGAAAAAAGACTGGAAGTGGAAGTGAGAAAATATGGAAAAGTCAGACAGAGACGACAAGAAACCGACATCGCAAGAACTAACTGACAGACAACACCAGAATAAAATACAAAGCAACACAAGTCGGGATCTAACAGTAACAAAGGTTGTGTCTATAACAAACAAGCCGACGCTGTGCGTCCAGACGGAAGGATTAGGGCAAGGCAAGAAAATCTGACCTCCCGAGGGAAAAAACGCAAGGTCAAGGTCAAGGTCACTCCCATAATAATAAGAGACAGAATGTAAAACTAATGTAGTAATGTAGTTACACAACGTAATTACATTATATAAATACAATGTATATAATTAACCACCCCCTAAGTAATTAAGCATTGTAAATATAAATAAATAATAAGTGCAAATCCTTCCCCAGTCACATTCCCATCATACGCACACACACAAATATACTGCACTTAACACATTTCTTACCTTTGTAATTTGTTTATATACTAGAAGGTCCTTCTGTAAATTCACTTCTACGAACTTCTATAAGTCCCTCTGTATTCACTTTCGCGAAATTTTGACTATTTTGCCCTTCACTTGGTTCTACTGAACTGAACTACACAGAGATTGCAAGACCTCCTGGTCGCCACCTTCTGTTCACTGCGTGTCTGTGACAAACAGCAATTTTTCTTTTACAACTGGGTTGTGGGAGTAACAGTTCGGATACAAACAATGCACCAATAACAGCTTCGGCTGGGGAAACGGCAAATTGCTGTAATTCAAAACACATTATAGAAAAGGTGGTGATACGAATTTACGGGTTTTTATTTCAGTTCAACACAAGATGAGGAAGTGGCGATAACTGCTCAAGGAGGAAAGAAAATCAGGCCCGTGCTTGTTCCCAGAGCCTCTACACGAATCTTTGTTTTTAGTGGAAGGAGTTATATTTGTGATGCTTCACAGTCATTTCCATTTTTATTTTATCCAGTTTCATTACATTTTCTCGCATTTTTCATTACACACACACACACACACACACACACATCTTCCCAGGTGGAATAAGTGAAATTTCAAAACAAGTATCGTTGAGTACCAATTCTATAGTTGTGTTTGTTTGAAAAAGAAACTCAATGATACATTTTTTAATTTCACTTATTCCCGTCAATGGTCTGATGGTCGCTTCTGTTAATTGCCTCGTCATTCATAAAATATTCAATTATGTTCACTGAAATATATACCATCACTGTAAGTAAGAATGTTCTATCTACTTACGTAAAATTGATCACATGTCATTAACCAGAAAATATATTTTTTGACCTTTGAAGACGGAGGAAGAGAATAAGAAAGGCTAAAAATTCTTCTCGGTCCTATTTCATCACGTCTAAGACGGTGGTATTTGGTATCTTACTTCTGAGAACTTTTGATAAACGCTAGAAGAAACTTTCAGCTTTCCAATGGCGCCACTTTAGTGATAATGGAAATGACACGGGGAACATTAGGAAGCATTTTGTGGAAACTTCCAGAGCATCTCCCTCACTCTTCAACTCTTCTGCCAGGACTCAAGGACCAACGCTTGAGCTCAACAATTGGGTCGGCCCATCTGGACCTGAAAGCTTAACGCCTGAAAGCTTAAGACCTGAAAGCTTAAGACCTGAAAGCTTAAGACCTTAAGCTTAAGACCTAAAAGCTTAAGACCTAAAGCTTAAGACCTAAAAGTTTAAGACCTAAGGCTTAAGACCTAAAAGTTTAAGACCTAAAGCTTAAGACCTAAAAGCTTAAGACCCAAAAGTTTAAGACCTAAAGCTTAAGACCTAAAAGTTGAAGACCTAAAGCTTAAGACCTAAAAGTTGAAGACCTAAACCTTAAGACCCAAAAGCTTAAGACCTAAGGCTCACAGAGAAGATGACGTCTGAATTCTCTCGTGTCATTCGAAAGAGATAAAAAAGAAAAATTCGATCGACACAAAAACCACCAACATTCCCACTCAATAAATAAAAAATCTCCCTCGTGTCTGTCTGGCAGCAACTTCCCTCCGCAGACACTCTGGGGCGTCTTTGGAGATTCAGGGCCACATTCACACCACAACAATCGACACCATAGTCACGAACTCATGTTGTAACACAATGACAATATTAAAACAAGCTTCTCCCATTGTATGGGAGATGTTTTCACAGCATATTCGAGCAGGTAACGTGAAAAATACAAAAATGAAAACTTCGTCTGTCTTCCCAGTCAGCCTGCCCACATAAGCACACTCCCACGAGTCTCCCATCAGTCGACAAACACTGAACTTCATCATTCATGACAATGGGAGATATGATCGCGATGCAACCATGATCCTTCTGAAAAGAAGAAATGCTACATTAGAGCCCATACAACAAAAGCCTTGAGGTGAAGAAGTGCCAGCTAGCTGTTCGTGATCACTGTGACTGGGAGTTCAGTCCCCACCTCCATGTGAGAGAGGTTAGGTCAGAACGGTACAATAAAATGGGTTGTTATTACAGTCAGCTGAGGGCTGCTGAAGTGTTGGGTCACTTGGCCCCCAGAATGAGACGACAGGGCCTACTCAGGATTCTCAATGATGATTGTCAACGGTTGCCTGTGAACCACTGACACTCTGAAGAGTCTCAATAACAGCTGATATAGAAACTACACAGCTCAGTGAAAGTGTTCTGTGCCCTGTCTCTTCCCACGCAGCTGCAGAACCCGGGCTCCGTCTGGTGGGCATCGTCAATGGCGTGATTCAGTTCCTTATTTCTTCATCTCCTTTGAATTCAGAGCACATAATATAACTTCTCCATGGCCTTGAAACAATAATAGACGAACTAAGCCCTGATTCTTCTTCCACGTCTGTGATTCACACGAGAAATCAGTGGGGTATTGAGGCAAAACACCCTCACCGAGTTAGGCTGCGCACAGATACTTCACTTCGTTCCACTGTGTTTGGTTTTCTGTACAGCCCTCCACAGGGAGAATTCCCTCTTTGGCGGGCCCTTGTACGTTTTCAAAATAAGGTGCTTCTTATATTTTATAATTGTCTTTCGGTGTTTTCTCCTCAGTATCGTAGCTCCTGCAGAATAGGAGAGTCTTTAGTTCTTATTTTAAATATGCTTTCTTCTTCTATTAAATTGCAAAGAAGATTATTAGTCGTCATGATCCGTATTATTTTTCACCTTTGACACATATTCTTTATATCCTGTGCACTTATTGCCATCATATGTTTGATGTTTAGTATCACTATGACCTTTCTTTACACAATTTTTACACTTGAAGATGCTGCTAGCACATTCATTTGATTTGTGATTTTCACCACACCTATGGCAAGCTTGGGCATTTCTACAATTTGTGCGCTGTGACCAAATTCCTGACATTTATAGCATTGATTGATAGGGCAAGTAACAGTCGTATATTTTGCAGCGTCTATACAGTGTAAACAATCTCTCACCTGTCGTATTTGTGGTGTGCATTTGATGATAAGTGTTTATATTTGTCATCTTTGGCTATCATTTCCTTTACAATTTTCAGGTCGTCATTTTCAGAAATGAGGTTACCTATCCATGGATTTTTCTTTACAATGTTATCGGCAATGTCATTTTCATCCTTCGGGGCATAGACTACTTTTATTTTTGGTTTAAGTTTACCCTTCTCGTTTACTGATATGCTGTTGATATTCTGAACCTCCATTTTCGCCTTTTCTAAGTTTTTCCGGTCTGGAAATCTTACAAATAGGTGTCCATCTCTTGTTGTTTTAACCTGTTCAACTGGCGCCGTTATTTTACTCATAATTTGTCTCTTTTCATTAGCTGCTGTGCTCTCTTCGTTTGTAGACTTGATCAGAAGAACTTTTTTTGTCTTTAGTGATTCAGCACAAGTTTTGTCCATGTTTGTCATGGTCTTTACATCTTTATCAACATTGTCAATTTTGTTTTGGATTTCATCTATGTTGCTCATTACGTCACTAGTTTTCTGAGCCGATTCCTGAATCAACTTTGTTAATATCTTTGTGTTTTAATTTCTTCAAGTTCATCTTCAATGAGTTTTTTGTGCGTTCTTTGTTCAGGCCTCTTGCAATTGTTACAGATGTACAATATATTATCACTACGAAGTATGGGTGTGTATCTGACCTTGATACCTGAACATTCACAATAGAACCATACGTCACACATTTCACAGCAAGTTCCTTCCTCATCAACTTCCCCAGACCAATGTCCAAAGGTTGCTGACTCTCTCTCGATTTGGGTTGACTCTTCCTCCTCCAGTATTTTCTTTAGTGTTCCATCTTTATGTGCTGCTTCGATAATTGTGAGATAATGCTTGTAGGATAGTTTGGTGGGCGAATCTATATCCTAAAAAAGAACAACAGAGAAGCACGGGGCTTATGGAAATGACAGAATACATTTGATATTTCAGCTTCATTGTGCTTTCAAGTGTCTGCTTTTATTTCACAAAAATCTTACATGATTTCATTTTTTATCTCTGCATTATCTCTGGTCTTCCTTTTCCTTTCAATTCTATTTTATTCTCTTCCCTCGTCAGTTGTCTGCTGCAGCTCAGACTGAATCTCTTCGTCTCTTCCTCCATCATCTCCACAGGTTCCACACTTGAATTGCCTCTCCATTTTCAATCGCTCTCCTTTCAGTTCATTCCCTTCTCAGCTTTCCTCTCAGGTCTTGTGGGACTTGACCAGGCGCTGGGATCTTCTTGGCCTCGTCATGGGGTTGGCTGCAGAATAGGTGGGGTGGAGGCAGGGGGTTTTGGTTTGGCTGGGGTTGGCTGGTGTATCCCCACCCCGCCCCGTGTTTCTAGTACGATACCACACTCAGGTAAGGGGATGGTCTCTCTCTCTCTCTCTCTCTCTCTCTCTCTCTCTCGTATTTTCTTACAGGTTTTCTGCTAATGATAAAAAACTCTGGTTCTTTCCTTTGATGACGATGATGATTATTATTATGATTATTATTATCATTATTATTTATTCACTTGTGCTTGTCATTACTTTTCCATTGTGTTATTCAGCATACATACATACATAGAGTCTCCGACGCCAATATTGTTTCTGGCAGTTCCTGAAAAAGGCCGAGATGGAATATGAAAGGAATATCTCCCTGTTGGGGGGGGCGGGGGCCGCCTACCTCATCGAGGCCCTCCCCTTTAGATGGTTTGCATTTTGACGGTGAACTCTCTCTCTCTCTCTCTCTCTCTCTCTCTCTCTCTGAGTTCACACTGAGCTCTTCAGCGTCACGCCATACGGAGGAGCCCCAACCTCCTGCTCAGCCTCCAGGAAAAGCTGTCATCAGCTCTCAGTTGCTCCCCTACGCCAGGTAAACCGTCATGCCAATCATTATGACCTGGTGCACTGTTCGTATTATTTTCCTTCCTGGTGGAGGCCAGTCCCTGTGGGGTTAGGAGAACCGAGACGGGCAGGGTCACCATGCTTTGAAAAAGGTCCAGCCCTGAGAGAGACGTGCTTTTCTGCAGGTGAGTCGATTGCATTCCTCTCTCCTGCCGGGCGTTTGCTGTTTCTGAAAGTGGAGGATGTCATTATGCAGCATGCATGTGGACCAGACCCGGGGGCAGGTCCCGTTGCCGTTCTCTTTGAAGGAGAAAGAAGGCACCTTAGTCCAGCCAAATCGTGCGCCACATGGAACGTCCCTGGTGCTGGGGACTTGGCGTCTCTGCCTTCTGATCCCTGTTTCTTCCATGGCACCCGTCCGTCAGTTTCTTTGCAGAGGCTGTTGGGATATCCAGTTCACTTTTATTGTACTGCTTCGATATACAAAGGCGCTTCTTTTAGTGCTTTCTCTTCGCCCCTCGGTGACCCCTGAGGGCTCATTCTGCCGAAAACATACCTTCATTACGAAAGGTCAGATTCAGACAGACCTTTTTCTTTTATAGGGAGACCTAATGAAAAATTTCTTTTCTCTCTCGTCCTAGGAAACTCCTCAGATTTGCCTTTTCAGAATCCCCCCTCAGCCCTCTCTCTCTCTCTCTCTCTCTCTCTCTCTCTCTCTCTCTCTCTCTCTCTCTCTCTCTCTCTCTCTTGTTGTGACACCAGTTCTAGTAACCATAAATCAATCTCTCTCTCGCTCTCTCTCTCTCTCGGTCTTCCTGACAAAAATCCGTGATCAGAGCCACATTTTACGAACAATTCTACGGTGATTTTGCCTCTACGTGAAGCAGCTGCCTCATCCAACCCAGATCTCTCTCAGAACAGACTTTGCATCAGTCGACATCGAATAACCTCTTATTCGACGCCTGCCTAACTGATCATTCAAGTCATTCAATTTGAAAAAAGAAGGAACGAAAATTGAGTGTAGAAAGGTCTGAAAGGTTAAGTAACAGGAGGAAAACCTCAAAGCAGTCGAAGCACTATGAATCAATTGTTAGGAGAGGGTGGATGGCAGGATGGAAGAAAGATAATATTGGTGGAAGTACAGTAAAAGAAGTGAAAGAGGGTTGCAAGCTTGAGTAATGCCTACAGTGCACCCTGTGAGGTGTACTGACGGCCCTACAATCCTACGGGGCGCAGATTGTTCTCTCCTAGAATCCAAGTCAGCCTTTAGTCTGCAACATGATGACTGATTGGTAAGTTTGGAATACGTGACTTTTTTTCATACTCACGAATGTTAAAATACAAATATCCCTTTAATATAGTATGATGTATTGTTGTTCATCATAATAGCCCCTGAGAACGTGTTCATGAAGTGAAATGGTTGCATGTCATTTTCATGTGCTTATTTTGCAGGTTCATGAATTTGGTACAATATAGTCATTGTTTCTAGCCTTAATTCAGTTTCATATACATGAAACTAAACTGGAATGATCAGATGATTATAGGAAGTTATCATGTGTCCCAAGGCTATATTATATTGCAGTTTGAGTTCAGTTGCAGCCTCCTGACTAAACCAACGATAATTGGGAATTTTCCACTAATTATGTCATAAAATATTATCAAAATGATTAATTAATGAAATCGTACTTTAAATCCGTCTTCAATTCTCCATATGTTCTAAGGCAGCCACGTGGTCACCATACGGTCTTTTCTCCACAAAAAGAAAACGTGACAAAATTTCAAACTACAAGCAAGTCGTTAGCGCCACCTTTTGGCCATTGAAGAAAATCAGAGCAAGTTTACGAACTTCATTTTCAAAAATGGGCATGAAAGTTACCTAGATTATCTATAAGACAAGCTTTCCCTCATTATATAAGAGTATACTTGTGTTGAGGTAACAAAATACAGCGCCAACTGGGAATAAATCATTCATAAAAAGAAAAATGACACGAGAGTCATAGACGACATAAAGATCCAGGCATACCAACATGAAAAGATTTAACACCACATTTTGAACAACAAGATTATAGTTCTCAGCATAAGATGATTGAAGAAAAAGTTATTTATTTTTATTTCAGATTTCTGAACTGACTACAGACTAATTGAAATAATAATTTATTTTTATTTCACCAGCTTTAAAAGCCGTACAGATTGGAGGTGACGACGACTCTGCAGTTATTGTTCGTAGACATAACGATCCTGGCATGTTTTACCCCGACCCTAAATGCATGCAGGAAACAAAGTCATACCTTAAACAGTTTTTATTTTTGTGGGTGGTGGAGTGGGGGAAGGGGATCCTGCAAAATTGACATATAAGTAGAATGAAGGACGTATCATTATTTACATACTAAAAATCCTTCAAGATTAACAAGAAGATTATTCCTCAACTCATCTGCTGAAACTGATGAATTTTTGCTCCATCATTTTATGAAACCAAAATATCTGAGAGCCATTAGGCAATGAGAATAGGGATTTGCACAGAGCCATTGGAATGCAGCATATCAAGATAGCAACACATACTGGAATAATATATCTTATTTTACACAAATTGTACCAAAATTAAATAATTTTCAACTTGAAAAAAAATAACTTAATATTAACTTCGTTCTGAGAGAATTCATTGATGTTATTGGAGGCAAACTTTCTTTTTATTCTCCATAATTACTGAGAATGACTGTTCATTAGTTTGACGCTATTTAGAGGATTGAGGCAAAACTGCTTTGATTGTGGGAGCGCTCTGCTATAAATCAGTAACATTATGCAACTTCGACTACAATGTACAGTATATTCGTCACTGGCGCCAATCAGCTGCGTTTTATCCAGTTCGGAAGCAAGATCAATTTGGCTTACAAACAGATCCTTAGGCTATGCTTTGCTTTCTGACGAATCTTGGTTTGATTGCAACATTGCCACATTGCAAGGGCATTGCAATATTTTGCAACCTATGTATTTTTGTGATCAGAATGTCAATATCTTGCTTTTTATCCAGCTCGAAGGAAAGTTCGTTTACCAAGGGAAAAAATCCCAAGGCTATATATATAGCCTTCCTATTTTGGCAAAGTATGCCTTGCTTGAAACATTCTTATTGCAAGCACATTGCAATATACTGCAACTTTCCATGCATAGGAGAACATTAGACTAAGTTTTATTCCAAAAAGGAATAGTTGGTTTGTTCCCAGAAAACAACATAATATAGTTTTTAATTTGGACGTTTTTATTGCTTGGAACATTGCCGTATTGCAAGGATACTGAAACACTGCAAACTTCCATGCATATTCGTCATTAAAAGAACATCATTTGTATTTGATCCAGTTTGATGGAAAAGTCGCTGTGGCCCCTCAAATTCTGCCAAAGGCCACAGCCTTGGTGTAATGATGAATTTTGCCGGACCTGCAACATTGCAGTTATGGAAGACAGTTGCAATATGCTACAATTTCGACTGCATTTTTGGCATAACAGACCAATTGCTTTCCTTTCTTTAGTTTGAAGCGAAAGGGTTCGGTGCCCCAAAAACATCCTCATTGCCTTGCTATTTTTAATGTTGTGAGTTTGTCTGCAACCTTGCCGAATTGCAAGCAAATTGCTTTGTATTGTGATTTCGAATGATATTTGTCTTTAGAGTCCCGGTAGAATGCATTTTACCTAGCTTGATGCTTTTATAGTTGGTTTGCAACTTCCCAAATCCGAGAGATTACTTTTTATGTCATTTCAAATAAAATTTGCAAGCTCCTATAAAAACCGTAAGACTATAGATCTGTTATTTTCACGAATTTACCCTTGCTTGCAACATTGTAGTATTACAAACTCATTTTAATAAAAGCAAATTATGCATGTATGCATGCAAGCCTTTTAAGATCCAACAGACTACATTAATCCTTTTTCAAAATAAAGCTAGTTTGATTCCACAAAAAAAAAAAAAAATCTGGAGCTATATCTCTGTTGTGTTGACGAAATTTTCCTGCTTTCAACATTGTCCTGTTGCCAGCAAATTGCAAAACATTGTGACTTTGAGCTCATTCTTCGTTAGAAGCCCAATAAACACCATCTTATCGTTATAAAGAAAGATGGTTTTGCTATTTTATACTAATTTTGCAATAATTGCAGCATTGCACCTCTATCTGCAACATTGCACCGAGTGTGGATACTTATTGTCCTTCATAATAGCCTTCTGGGAAATTATGTCTGAGATAAAATGATTGCATGTCATTTCAGGCTCTTCTTTGGAAGGCAACGATATGCGTATACATATCGGAGTTATTCATTTGTCTCGATTCAGTTTCATCCACATGAAACTAAACTGCAATGATCATGTGATTACAGGAAGTTATCGTGTGTTCAAATGTTACATCACATTACATTTCTTTTTTCAGTTTCAGCGTTCTGTCTAAATTGAGACTTTTCCATTCATCATCTCAGAAAATTGTATCAATATAATGAACGAAATCGGATTTCAGTTTCGTCTTCAATTCAACATATACTCTAAGGCGGCCACGTGGTCCCCTTTCTCCACCAAAAAATTTACAGCAATTTTAACTATAAGAGAGTCGTGAACGCCATCTATTAGCCACCTAAGTAAATCAGCGCAAGTGGACCACTGCATTTTCACAGATGGGTGAGGAAACTAGTTAGATTATTCTTATTCCCATCTTTTTCTCATAATTTAAAATGGCGAGTGTACTGGGATATCTAAAACCAACTTCGATTGGGTATGAGTATTTCATGCAAGGGAAAAATGACCCAAAATTCGACGTCAGGGAAGACGATCAAAATCAACTCGCCTACAGTCCTCCCCCAGAGCGAAAATGCCACCGCCCCTCATAGACGATATGAAGACCCAGGCAGACCAACAACATGAATTTTAACATATCGTATTTTGGACAAGAATATTGCAGTTCAGAGCGTATAGAAGAATATCATTCATGTGTATTCATTTCTATACCAGGTTTCTGACCTGACTGGACTTTCCTCGAAATAAGAAACTCTTCAGTTCATCGACTTTAAAAAGCTAAAGATAGATTGGCAGTTCCGACATCCCTGCAGTTCCAGTTCATGGAGGTCCAAGTCTCAGGCCAAATATCTACGGGGAACAATTGCGTGGTTTCTTTTTAGATTTCGGCGGGAAATTATATAAAAAAAAATAATAATAATAATAGAGTGACGGAAGTAGATTCCATTCAGTGAATGATCTGCTCTGTCTTGAGATTTCATGTATTCACGTCTATCAGTATATCCCCCACTGGACTCTGAGTTACTCTCTCTCTCTCTCTCTCTCTCTCTCTCTCTCTCTCTCTCTCTCTCGTCTGTGCTTGACGTCAAGTTTTGGCACCGAATCATTTCTTCCAATTATTCCGATAATGCAGAAGAAATTATTATTATTATTATTATTATTATTATTATTATTATTATTATTATTATTATTATTATTATTATTATTATTATTATTTATTCACTCGTTCTTGTCATTATTTTTCAGTGACGTCATCCAACATGCACAGGGATCGACACCAATATTATTTCTAAAAGTTGATGAAATAAAATCCGGGATGTGGAGGTGGATTCGGTAATGAGTCTTACGAATGACTCTCTCTCTCTCTCTCTCTCTCTCTCTCTCTCTCTCTCTCTCTCTCTCTCTCTCTCTCGGTGATAAGGAAGTCGATGCTGTGACCCCAGTTTTAGTAATCACAGATCAACCAATCACTCTCTCATGCACACACACACACACACACACACACACACACACACACATATATATATATATATATATATATATATATATATATATATATATATATATATATATATATATATATATATATATATATATATATATATATATATATATATATATATATATGTATATAAAACAAAGCAGCAGTATCTGAGTAACAGGAGAGGTGGGTCAGCCAACCTGACCTGTCCATACCCCGAGGTCCCCGTAGGAAGGTAATGCCATCAATGCACCTCACGGGGTTCACTGTAGACATTGCTAAAGGTTCTTTGCAGCGCCCCTTCCTGAGGCCCCTAGTTGCAACCCCTTTCATTCCATTTACTGTATCTCCTTTCATATTATCTGTCTTCCATCTTGCTTTCCTTAACCTTCTCTTAATTATTCCAAAGTGCTTCTTCTTCAGCTGCTGTGAGGCCTTAATTCCTCCTGTTGCGCCTCTCGAACCTTTCTATCTGCTGTCAATTTCCTTTCTAGCGCTGAATGACCTCATAGGTCCCAGTGCTTGGCCTTTGGTCTAAATTCTATATTCCATCCCATTCCATTCCATTCCATTCCAGTGTAGACCCTGTCGGCTTGGAATGAACATAGAAATGCCGACCTGGTGTGCATGTGGGGAGGAACGAGGACCAGAATCCCTCTTCGGAGGATTATCAAAAGATAATTTGAAGCACAATGGCCAAGTTTATGTTTATATATACAGTATATATATATATATATATATATATATATATATATATATATATAAACATATATGTATGTGTGTGTATATATATATATATATATATATATATATATATATATATATATATATATATATATATATATATATATATATATATATATATATACTGTATATATAAACATAAACTTGGCCATTGTGCTTCAAATTATCTTTTGATAATCCTCTGACTTCACTGTTCTCAAACGCCATCTTTCATGACAACTTCCCTTCAAGGACATCAAAATTACCTGAGAAAATGGCAGACAAATCTTATTTAACCTGACCTCGAGGTCAGCCTATCATGACGTCTTCAAGACACCAGAAAAAGTTGAAATGTTTCAAGAGGGAATAAATAGATGGACATTAATCAAATGCCTTGAACTTATCATAGGCTCTTTCGGGCCTAGTGGGTGTCACTGCCTAATTTCCTTGGCAAGATTCACCTCCGATATCTGTTCGGAAGTTCAAGCGGAAATGCAATGCATCACTACCTTAATGCTATTCTTCTATCATTTTAATGCATATTTATCTATTTATCTATTTCTTAAGTTATTATTTTTCTTTTTTAATAAGCGGGATTTCTTCTTTCTGTATTTCACTTTACTTCTTCTTCCTAATGAACACCTTCATATTCTTTGGAAGCTTCAATTTCAAGCCAGTGGCCCCTTTGGTGGGCTTCTTGTTCCTTATGAATAGGTTTCATCCACTGAATAATAATAATAATAATAATAATAATAATAATAATAATAATAATAATAATAATAATAATAATAATAATAATAATAATTAAAAATTAAAATGATAATATATTTGGAGTGTGGTGATCAATTTCGAGGTCAAATAACTGGCAAAGTTTTAATCGCATTGGCCCATGACCCCTATAGGAGGTATTGCCGTCAGTGCAACTCATGTGGCGCATTGTAGGCATTACTAAAAGGTGTCTGCAGCTTCCCTTCTGCCCATAACTGCACTCACTTTTTTTTAGCCTTTTACTTTACCTCCATTCAAACTTCCTTCCTTCAATCTCGCTGTTCAACCTCTCTAACTATTACTTGGCTGCAACTGTGAGGTTTTCTCCCATTTCCACATTTTGATCCCTTTATTTCATCTCCTTTGTTTTCTGGATCTATTTATCTGGCTGTCCAACCACTCCAACTCCCTCTTTTTACTATCTTCAGCGCTGAGTGGCTGGAAGTGGCCCGCCACCCCCCCCCCCCCACCCCCCGCCGCCAGTGCTTGGCTTTGTAGCTGAATATTTCATAATAAATGGAATCAAATCATATTTGTTGGTGGACATTCGCTAAACTCGAATAATGTTATGTCTCGTTATAATTATTTTAATGTCAGTCGAGCCCATCATTCTTCTTATTTTGATTTTTCAAAGCGATAATATCACTAGATAAAAGAAATATATTTATATATATATATATATATATATATATATATATATATATATATATATATATTTATATATATATATATACATATATATATATATATATATATATATATATATATACATACATATATATATATATATATATATATATATATATATATATATATATATATATATGTATGTATATATACTGTATATGTATATAAATATATATATATATATATATATATATATATATATATATATATATATATATATATATATATAACTACAACCTGTGGTTGGTTGGAGAGCTGCTTGAACAGGCAATCACAACTAGCTGCAATGATATCGGTTGTGAATATTTACATAGAACAAAATTAACGCTCAGGAGCACAAGAACTATTATTAAAACATTATATGAACATAACCTTGAAACAGTAAGTTAATCAAATCGCTGACTACGCTTTTTATTTTCACAGGAATCTCATAGAAGCAAGAGCCCGTGCTGAACAAGACCAGATGAATCTCGCAATAGCATCATCAAAAATGCCTCAGTCTCAGGAAATCTGGTTGATTCACTTCCAGATCAACACAAAAAACCTGATTTTCGGCTTCATTCAAGTAAGTGGTCCATTTTTATAAGTTTCTCTCGTCCTAAATCAGGTCTGTCTTCTTTTCTGACCTAAGGAACTGCTCCACCTCACTTCCTACTTAACTAGGAAACCTTTTTTTACAAAGTCTAGACGTTTCATTTTGCCAGTGGTTAGTTTCCTATCTGTATTGACCTCTCTCTCTCTCTCTCTCTCTCTCTCTCTCTCTCTCTCTCTCTCTCTCTCTCTCTCTCTCTCTGTACCAAGCAAACAGGTAGGGAGGGGGTTTGTTTACCTTTGAAGTATGTTTGTCCGTATAATTTGGGGAATATCTTTCTTACTTAACAGAAACCAGGTATATTAACTAAAAATCGTTGTTTTTTTTTAATTTCCCCTTATGGGTAAAAGTAAGACTGAAATGGAAATTTGCTGTTATCTTAAATATTTTATTAATCCAACAAGATACTCTCGTAGATAATTGTATGTGTAGAGTTATAGACAACAGTCTAAATATATATATATATATATATATATATATATATATATATATATATATATATATATATATATATATATATATATACATATATATATATATAGTATATATATATATATACATACATACATACATACATACATATATATATATATATATATATATATATATATATATATATATATATATATATAAATTCAGTTTCAATAACCAGGTGAGTAGATAAAATCATACGTAGTTATTCATACATACAATTATGAATGCAGGAGGAGAAATAACTCAGTGAATGAAACGCTATTGACCCTGGGTAAATTTTTTAAAAACATCACTTCAGGACCAGTAAAATCAATCATTTTTCCACCACAGACAAATATATTTATTTGCTCAACACCAGAAACTGACAGCCACTCCAATCGACATTCAACATGTCTCGTACCTTTCCATAAACAAGTAGGCTATAATCCAGTTGATACATTGCCTCAGGCAATTATATGCATCTCCTCAATGGCCCTTTCTACGAACAAGTATAATCCAATTGATAGATTACCTTATTTAGTTTATTTATTTATGCATCTCCTCAATGGTTACTTAAGGTCATTTTTACAGTATATTGTATTCTGAGGTCGTATTAATAGGTGGAGCAGCTGAAGAAGAAGCCCTCAGCAAAGGAGTGAAGAAAGCATTCACTATATTGTATTATATTATATACACAGATAGGCCGAAGTGCATTTGGGGAGGAGGAGGAGGAGGAGGAGGAGGAGGAGGAGGCCTCTGTGGAGGCGGGGGCGGCGGCGGCGGCCGGGTGGGCGGTTGTGGCTTCCTTAAGTTTGACTTGCTGGCTTGGACCACGCACTTATCCCCCCCACCCTCCTCTCATACGGGGATATACAAACCCCCAACATTTAATTCGAGAGAGGGAGAGAGAGAGAGAGAGAGAGAGAGAGAGAGAGAGAGAGAGAGAGAGGGGGGAATGTGGGGGGGAGGGAAGTGGGTAGGAGGGGGATTCTCAGTGTATATCGATTAGTGGGGATCTCTATTTAGGAAGGATTATTGTGACTTTTTTCTGTGACTTTTCTCCTGTGGCTTTTTTTCCGTGACTTTTTTCTGTGACTCTTCTCCTGTGACTTTTTTCCTGTGACTTTTTCCCGTGACTTTTCTCCTGTGACTTTTTTGCTGTGACTTTTTCAGTGACTTTTCTCCTGTGACACTGTTTTATCAAATACGCAACCATATAGAACAGGCCACCACCAGGCCTTGGCTAAAATTTCACGGGCCGCGGCTCATACAGCGTGTAATGATAATCAAGGCTGCCTAAAACAGATCTATCTTTCGGTGGTCTCGGTATAAAGCTGTATGAGCCGCGGCCCGTGAAAATTTAACCACTGCCTGGTGGTGGCCTGTCCTATATGGTTGCCAGAAGCACGATTATGGCTAACTTTAACCTTTATCTGTACAAAAATATAAAGTTGTTTTAATGTCTTCAATAAAAAGAGAGAGAGAGAGAGAAAAGAGATGAGAGAGAGAGAGAGAGAGAATGATGGCGAGAAAGAGAGAGAGAGAGCACGCATGTGTACGTGCGACTTCTGTGTGTACGTAAGCAGTAAGCAACCACGTACGTGCGCGCGCGCGCACAGATGTGTACGTGTGACTGATTGTCTCAATTTGTTCTCTTTTGAAAATGAATGACGTCCATTTTCTCTCTCTCTCTCTTTCTCTCACATATATATATATATATATGAAATTCCTGATGAATTTTTATGGCATATTACAAAAATGATTTTTCTATTTTGAATGACAAATTAATGAGTCAATCCTTCTATAAAATGAAAGCTTTTTTTTGTCGTAGTTATGTCCATTTATCCAAGCAGAATAAATTCATCGTCCTATCATTGTGGAACGCTCTGTCATGTTTAAAGAGAGAGAGAGAGAGAGAGAGAGAGAGAGAGAGAGAGAGACCTACGTTATGTCTTGGTCAGTTTCCAGAAATATTCAAGTGTTATTATATTAACACTGCGTAATTTGCATTAACACTGCGTAATTTGCTTGAAATGACGTCAGTGTTATGCAATTCGTGAATTTATTGTATTTGGATGTTCACTCTATACAGTAGGCTTTCTTAGTCGTTTGCCTACATGAAAAGCACCTTAGGCCTATCATAATATAATTTCCTTTATTTTGCTATTCTTTTTTTTTAATTGCCTTGCCTGGAATAATGTTTTTCTGACGTGATGTGAAAGCCCTACCTATCTATAGTACTTCTGTACGCCATAGGCCTTTTATCATCTTCATTTTGCCGGAAGCCTTTTTACTGAGTGTGGATTAAGTTCATGTGTAGCTATTACTCTGGATCTTACTCTCCTCATCCAAGTTCAGGCAGCGCACACACACTGAATGACATGTTTGGGTGGTCATTTCCGCCATTAGGCCTCAAGTTCAAGTTATCTACATCCCTTACACACACACACACACACACACACACACACACACTCCCTCAAGTAATCCCCTCCCTCTCTCCCTCCCACGCCACCTCATGGCTTCGCTGTTGTTCAGATCCACCAGAATGACCTTTTTTTTCTCTCTTTTTTTTCATTTATGATAATACGTCTTGTTATCGTGTCCATTTTATAGAATTATTTTATTTTAGAGAGAGAGAGAGAGAGAGAGAGAGAGAGAGAGAGAGAGAGAGAGAGAGAGAGAGAGAGTTTCTCTCCATCCCCCTTAGCTTCTCCCGAGAATCTGTCTATACGTGTTCATATTCATCAATATGATTGTCATATTTGATGCATTTTGTAAATACGTTCAAATCCTTTGCCGGAACTGCATATACAGGTATATATATATATATATATATATATATATATATATATATATATATATATATATATATGTGTGTGTGTGTGTGTGTGTGTGTGTGTGTGTGTGTGTGTGTGTGTGTGTATACATATGTACATATCAGTCATTATTTTTATAATGACTGAAAATATAGGCCTAGAATTTAACTGAATTCTGTCTTTAATAATATACATTTTATCCCATATTTATAAAATTCAGCTCCAGTGGCTTTTTTCACACTGTAATATTTTATTCTGAGATTCAAGTACCTCTCTCTCTCTCTCTCTCTCTCTCTCTCTCTCTCTCTCTCTCTACTCCTTTTACTATCCCTCTCTCTCTCTCTCTGAAAGCTATGAGGAGGGGGTAGGGATGTGGGCGGATTTGGTGTCTGTGTGTGTTTGTGTGGGGGGGTGGGGGGAGGGGGGCTCTAGACGACCAATACGTACCCCCAGCGAAGCAAATTTGAAACATAGGCCTAAAGGACATCTCAATATACATCGACGCATGAGACAATACTGATATTATTATGGACATGAAACTGAGGTCACGTCCAAGACTGTACCCAATTATAACGTTTAATAATATGGATGGGACAGACGAAGGCAGAGAGAGAGAGAGAGAGAGAGAGAGAGAGAGAGAGAGAGAGAGAGAGAGAGAGAGAGAGAGAGAGAAAGAGAGAGAGAGAGAGAGCACAAAACTCCATCGTCTCAACGCGACAGACGAGTGAGGAGCGTAACATCAAGGGCGTTTATCTTACAATTTCCAATGAGATCTTCGACCTAATATGCATTTGGTTGTCACCAGAATCATATAGCATCTTATTCCCCAATGATTCCAAGTCGCTCATTCCAGCGGTGTATTCCCGGGAATTTCGACCAAGAGTGATTATCAGACTAGGATTATATAGCTTTATTTATCTTTCTTGCTCCAACCGTAGGACAGTTGGGTCTGCCCCAATCTTCATATATTATACTTTTTCCCTCTGCTTCGTTTTCAATATACTTTTTTGCAGCCTCCTACGTCCTCTTCACCCTAACCCCCCCCCCCCCCCCCCATCATGCTATATAACACAGCCAAAATAGAAATGGAGTTTGATTTTCAAATAGAAAGAAAAACAGTTTAAGTCATTATCCTTTGTTTCTCAAGATCATTTTTTCAACCTTCTATCAAGGGAAGCAATGAGGCGGGGGTAGGGGTATGGGGGAGAGAGAGGGAGAGAGAGAGAGATGAGGAGAAAGATGAAGGACCGAAAACGGATAAAAAGACGAAGGGAACTCTGATGATGGAAGGAAAAGGGATAATTCGGAAAGATAAAGTAAATTCAGGCATACTATGTAGGCATTGGACGATTGAACTACTTTTTTAGCCTCTCTCTCTCTCTCTCTCTCTCTCTCTCTGAGGGGGTGTAGGAGTAATGTTGGATTTGGTATTGGTGTTGGTGGGGGGTGGGAGGGGGTGGGGCGGGCACCAGACAACCAATACGTCCCCCCGAGGCAGCAAATGAAACATAGGCCTAACAGCGCACGTAGACGTGACATCTCAATATACATCAACGTCTAAGACAACACTAAGATTATGACGGACATAAAATTGAGGTCACGTCCAAGACTATACAGACGAAGGGAGAGAGAGACAGAGAGAGAGAGAGAGCGAGAGAGAGAGAGAGAGAGAGAGAGGAGAGAGAGAGAGAGAGAGAGAGAGAGAGAGAGAGATAAATGACGGTAACGAACACGATACTCTATGAACAGAAACCAGAATTACTAGTAATTGCAGCTTCGCTCAAAAACTTGGGGTAGCCATTGAGGCACTGTGGGTATGGGTAGGGGTGGGAGTGGGGGTGTGGGTATGGGAGTGGTGGTATGTGTGTGGGGATGTGGGTATGGTTGTGGGTATAGTAGGGGAGTGTGGGACTGGGAGTGGGGATGGGAGTGTGGGCATGGAAGTGGGGGTAAGGATATGGGGGAGTGGGGGTGTGGGTATAGGTGTGGGCAGGGGTTCCACACGACGAGCTACATGAAGGGAGACCTTCAACCTGAAACATAGGCCTATACACGCATCATAACTCTCGGTGAAGAGAAGTTTAATGTCTACAAAAATAACTCTTCTACGCTTCAATCATCACTTGTACAATTAACGGTCCTGGGAGAGAGAGAGAGAGAGAGAGAGAGAGAGAGAGAGAGAGAGAGAGAGAGAGAAATAGTCCCTCCCTGCGCACCAGAAATAACAGCCTATAACTACAGCTACAAAACATACGAGCATCGGAATAAGAATCGAATTCCATTGCAGAGTCGACGTCTACGATGGCCTTGGAAAAGGAATTCAATGCTAAACGCGACCAAGACATTGCGATGCTTATTATCACAACTGAGCAACTTTGAGCCAAAATGTACGATCTTGAACGCGTCCCTCCGACATTTCTTCTCAAGCGTTATATAGTTCCTTTTTCTGTCTTTGTCTTTCTGTCCCGTTCTCATTGCTGCTGGAGTTTGTCATGCATTTTATGCGCTATGCATTTTACACATTTTATACATTAATAATTACGTTGTAGAACAAAACTTCCTTCCCCCAACCCCCTTCAGCAAACAGCTTCCTAAATGGCCGCGTCAATCGTCTTGCATTTACAGACGAGACGACAAAAAATGAATTATATGAATTGCTGTTAACTTATAAGATACAGAAAAGATCGTAATATGTATATCACATTTTAAACGCATTGCACATCAATTATGTTGTAAAATAACGATACGAATATACAGTTAACTCATAAAATACAGGGAAGATCGTAAATGGCAATGAATGAACGTTTGCGGCAGATAGATTCTAAAATGTGTAAAAAACTGAGCTAATGACTACACAAGTAGGCCTAAGTGATATACATTGCTGTGAATTATACTCAACACTTTCTTCGTCCGCATATATATATATATATATATATATATATATATATATATATATATATATATATATATATATATGTGTGTGTGTGTGTGTGTGTGTTGTGTGTGTGTGTGTGTGCGTGTGTGTGTGTGTGTGTGTGTGTGTGTGTGGGTATGGGCGTATGTGTGTGTGTGTGTGTGTGGGTATGGACATATGGGAGTTGGTATCGGTGACGATTTCTTTAACGTCTACAAAATAACTCTTCTTCGTTTCGTTTATCACTCTTGTACAGCTGACGATCCGGCGAGAGAGAGAGAGAGAGAGAGGAGAATCATTTGGATCATGATATTTTAATATTAATAAACTATAATGGTGTCTGCCAGTGTGTGTGTGTGTGTGTGTGTGTGTGTGTAGACCAGTGTATTCCTATGTGTTGGTGGGTGTTGGGGATGTGGATTGGCCGGGGGGGGGGGGATGTTTAAAGAACAATTCCAAATTCAAATCGACTTCAAACCGTCTTGACGCAACCGGTTGTCTCGTTCAGATCGCTGGGTTGGCTTTGACTTCGTCTTCAGATGTAGTCTACTAACCGCAGCACAAGGCAATCCCTCATCTTTTATAGTCATTAGTACTTACATTTATGCAAGTAACTTTATTCCTCGCACTTACGAGTGCAAGAATCACTACTTCGGTTAAGTTAAAGTCGGGGTTGAAGCCTTGCGCGCGAACGCAGTTGTCATGTGCACAGGATTTCACAGGAAAAAAAGCAGACTGAAATAGCGTCATTAATAATAATAATAATAATAATAATAATAATAATAATAATAATAATAATAATAAAGTTAAATTCGATGTAAGTGTTAATGATTTGAGTATAAATTACCTTCTAATTTCAAAAGGATTTTGACGTTCATGTCCTCAAATGATGTGTACGGGAGAGGCCAAGAAGCCGTGCTGGCATAAGGCCATCTCAATCTGTAGCAAAAAAAAAAAAAAAAAAAAAAACCGTTTGTTTCTCATGTACCAATCTCGTTAGTCGACTGTTGAGGGTCGCTGGGATGAGGGTACGTGGAAAGATCAGGAATACAAGAAGTAGATTCAGATTGGGTAAGAGCTGAATCTTGGGATAAAAGCCCAGACCTATAATGGCTGACCATTTCACAAACTCATCAACTGACTCGTCGTTCACCGGACACGCTTTGCAAATAAAGCCATTAGACACCAAGCATATATATATATATATATATATATATATATATATATATATATATATATATATATATATATATATATATGTATATATATATATATATATATATATATATATATATATATATATATATATATTACAGTTCGAATTAAAAAGTGAAAGGAAAGTTCTAAGAGAGAGAGAGAGAGAGAGATGATTATTACTGTTAAAATTATGATGGCTTTTGAAATCCAGTTCCGGAAATAAAATCTGAACAATTGTAAACGATGACATTTTTGTAAGTTCTGAACTACAATGAGGTACAATGTTTGTGACGTATTAAAGGATTGTTCTGAACTACAATGAGGTACAATGTTTGTGACGTATTAAAGGATTGTAATACATAAAAGCTTTTTTTAATTAAAGAAAAAAAAGTCCTGAGTCATTATTTCATGAGCAATCATACGAATGTTTATCAAGCTCTCTCTCTCTCTCTCTTTCTCTCTCTCTCTCTCTCAAATCATGAAGCTGGGTCGCTGGCTTTCCTGAATAAACAAGTTGGAAAACAAAAAGACAAAAGAGAAACAGAGAGACGGAAAGAGACAGAGATAGCCAGAGAGAGAGAGAGTGAGACAGACAAATTCAGAGAGAGAGAGAGAGAGTGAGACAGACAAATTCAGAGAGAGAGAGAGACCTTACCTTACAGACCTTACAATTCGTTCGGGTTGCCCCAGGTCCCTCAGTGTGAGGCGCCTTTGATGTCTACCAGAGAGTTGCTAACGCATCTTCCGGTATATTTTGCATCTTCCAGTCTTGGATGGTCTGGGGATGCATCTTAGATATTTGTCGAGCTTATTCTTAAACACATCTACGCTCACTCCTATTATGTTCCTCAGATGAGCTGGTAGCGCATTGAATAGACGCTGATTATCGATGCTGGTGCGTGGTGGATTAATGTCCTGTGTGCTTTCCTTAATTTTCCTGGTATAGTTTTTGGCACTATTAATCTACCTCTGCTTGCTCTTTTTGATAATTTTAGTTCCATGATATCTTCGGTAATTCCTTCTATCTGTTTCCATGCTTGAATTACCATGTAGCGTTCTCTTCTCCTTTCAAGACTATATAAATTTAAGAATTGTAGTCTTTCCCAGTAGTCAAGGTCCTTAACTTCTTCTATTCTAGCTGTAAATGACCTTTGTGCACTCTCTATTTGTGCAATATCCTTTTGGTAGTGTGGGTACCATATTATATTGCAATATTCAAGTGGACTACGTACGTACGTTTTATAAAGCATAATCATGTGTTCAGCTTTTCTTGTTTTGAAGTGCCGGAACAACATTCCCATTTTTGCTTTGCATTTTGCCAATAGAATTGCTATTTGATCATTGCATAACATATTCCTATGCAACATCACACCAAGGTCTTTAACTGCTTCCTTGTTTGTGATTGTCTCATTATTAGGTCCTTTATATGCATATAGCATTCCTACTTTATCACCATAGTTCATTGATTCAAATTTATCAGAGTTAAATACCATCCTATTTATCTCTGCCCATTTATATATTTTATTTAGGTCTCTTTGTAGCGAGTTCCTATCTTCATCACAAGCAATTTCTCTATCTCTACTTATTCGTGTGTCATCTGCGAAACTTCTTACTACTAACTCCTTAACATTACTGTCTATGTCTGCAATCATAATCACAAACAGCAATGCAGCTAACACCGTACCCTGTGGTACACCGGATATTACCATAGCTTCATCCGATTTCTCATCGTTTGCAATCACTATCTGTTTTCTGTTTTGCAAAAATTCTTTTATCCATCTTCCTACTTTGTCAACAATGTTATGTTTTCTAATTTTTTTCGCTAATATATTATGATCTACCTTGTCAAAAGCTTTTGCAAAGTCTAGGTAAACCACATCTGTATCTTTTTCATTTATCATATTTTTATATATGCTTTCATGGTGGACTAACAGTTGGGTTTGTGTACTTTTTCCGGGTACAAAACCATGTTGTCCTATATTGAACAATCTATTTTTCATTAAATGTTTCATTATATTTTTTTTTATTACCCTTTCATATACTTTCATAATATGAGATGTCAGACTCACAGGCCTATAATTACTTGCCTCTAGTCTTGAACCACTTTTGAAAGTAGGAGTAATATATGCTAATTTATGCTCATCATAAATCTTGCCTGTATCTATACTTTGTCTTAATAATATTGCTAGCGGCTTTGCGATTGAATGAACCACTTTCTTTAACAATATGACAGGTACTCCATCTGGTCCTGCTGCTGATCCACTTTTAATTTCATTAATAGCCTGCACAATATCGGCTTCTGTAATATCTATATCTGATAAGTATTCAGTATTTCATCTCTTATTTCTGTATCATTATCTTCATTTTCAATTCTAGGTGTAAATTCACTCTTATATCTTTCTGCTAATATGTTACATATTTCCTTTTTTTCATTCGTTAATCGCCCTTCAATTCTTAGAGGGCCTATTTCTACTCTTATTTTATTCATCTTTTTTGCATATGAATAAAAAATTTTAGGGTTTTGCTTGATATTTTGTAGTGTCATTTCTTCTAGGTTCCCTTTTTCGTTTTCTTTTGATTGTATAATCTTTTGTTCTGCATTTTCTATCTTACTTTTTAGTTCCATCACTTTCCATGCATTCTTTTCTTTTGCAAGAGCTTTTTTCCACTTTCTAATTTTCTGGAACAAGATCCTTCTGTCTCTTGGAATTCGTGACTGATGATTACTTTTTTTCTTCGGTATATATTTTTCCACTATTTCCTCTAATATTTTATATAATATATCGGTATTTACCTGTATATCATCACTTACAAATATATTTTCCCATTCTTTGTTTAATTCTTCATTTATTTTTGACCAATTTATATTCTTACTATAGAAATTGTATTTTCCATATCCTTCCCATTTTTTCGTTTCTTGCTTTTCTCTGTTTTCATATGTTCTGGAACGGACTGTTAGTTCTATGACATTATGGTCCGAAATACTCGTGTTATATACTATTATTTCTTTAACATAGTTCACCTCATTCACAAATACTAGATCTAAAATATTATCCTTTCTTGTTGGTAGGTGATTTATTTGCTAAATGTTATGTTCTAGTAGCATATCTAATAGCTTTTCAAATTGCCTCTTATCTTCTGCACTACTATTGCTCTCTTTTTTATATGTATAAATACAACCACAGTCTCCTATTCGTTCTTTCCATTCTACAAAAGGAAAGTTAAAGTCTCCGGTTAGGAGTATAGTCCAGTCCTTGTGATTTCTACATATTTCATCCAATTTTTCAATTATTATGTCAAACTCTTTAGTATTAGGGGGTCTATATATTACAATGTTCACTAATTTTTCAGATTCAATTCTACCGCTATTAATTCACATTCTGTGTTACTATATTTCTCACAGATTTTTCTTGATTGGCATCTCTCCCATATATCGCGGTTCCCCCTTGATTTCTATTTTTTCTATCTGATCTATAAGTTTGGAAACCCTTTATCTGGTCATCATTACCAGTCTCTTGGGAATACCAGGTTTCACTTATATTCAATATTTCTATTTTTTCATTTTGGGTTAGTTTCTTCTAAGAACTCTATCTTTCTTTTTGAGTTACTCGAAACTAAACCCTGCGCGTTCATCACTATGATGGTTTGCGTATTATCTCCATTATCTAATATGGGTAATAATAAGGATTTTCCATGTCTCTTTCCTGTTCTGATATGTTGATCTTTTTTCATTTCCAGAAATTTGTACATTAAAAAATCCAACTTTTCCATTATACTTGTTCTTCCAGCTTCATATTTATTCACTTTGTGCATAAACCTGCACTTATCTCCATATCTGCACCATCCCTTAGCATCATAGATACATTGCTTGTTCCTTGTGCTATATCTAGGTGCTGATGGCTCATATCGTGGTGCTGACATTTCATAATGTGTTGTTGGCTTGTTTTTTGCCTTCATCACATGATCTTTGTTCTTTCTTTATTTGTTTCATTTTTATTTTGATTTTTTATATGTATTTAATTTTGATTTTGGTTTTTCATGGCTACAGGATGCATGTACCTACATTTCTTATTAAACCTATATCCATTTCCTTCTTTCCATTTTCTACATATTTTTGGATGTAGATCGCTGCATTCCTCTTCATAGCCATCTAGACATGCACATTTGCCATATATCTCATAATTGTGACATATCTTGGGATGTTTGTAATAACATCTTTCACCAAACCTGCAATTCCCTCTTTTCAAAAGGGTGCATACTGTGTCTTTCTTTTCTTTTTTTTTTTTCTTGTTCTTTCCCATCAGTATGGAGATCCGGGTACAACCTCTTTGGGATTTTATTTTGATTTATCATGTCATAATTTATTTCTTCATAAGCATGTTGCTGTATTGCCTCATATGTAGAATCTATGAGTTTCTCTGCATCCATACTATTATCCTGTTCTTTGTTTCATTAATCTTTTCCCTCTCTTCAGTCTTATTTTCTTCTTTTCTATTTTCCTCTTCTTCCTCTTCTTCATCCTCTTCATCTTCTTCATCCTCCACAATCTGTACATTAAGTCTTGATTTAATGGACCTTGTCTATCCATACTAGACATGTTGAGCAAAATATTTTTGTGTCCTTATTTCTATTTTGCTCAACTTCAGCACATGAAGGGTGTGTCGGTACGTGGCAAGCATAGCATTTCCTAATCAGGTTTTGTGGATTTACAATGCTATACCACACTCTACATAGTTTACATGCTTTAGGCATCCGTTTGCCTATTGCATCAATCAATATATTCACTAATTCCACCGTACTTATTTTCTTTGATGGAATGTGTTGATTTTTGTAGATTTTCTTATAAGTCTTTTGATAACTTGAACTTTCATTGGTATCCCTTCTATTATTTTCATTATATTTTCTACAGATTTGCTCCAGTTTGAAGGATCGTATCCTTTCAATATGTCTGTGAATGATTTCACATCTTTTTGGTCGATGTTGCAATTTATCTCCACGATCAGCAAACCAAGTTCCCTTCCTGCCAATTCATCATATTGAATATCTCCTATGCATGCAAGATTTCTCCACCTTTTGCCACTATTGGTTGACTCCTCCATGATTTTCAGAATTTATTAATTCACTCGTAAACAACTTATTAGACGGTTTATCACTCTAATCTGATATTAAGCTAATCACCGATAGTTCACGAACACTTTTAGCTATATTTCATTCGCTAATTGTATGTAAGACGCGTATTATCGGGTAGATTATCCAGACCATGAATGATTACGTCTCACCGAGAGAATGTCACATCACAGACCTTACAGACCTTACAATTCGTTCGGGTTGCCCCAGGTCCCTCAGTGTGAGGCACCTTTGATGTCTACCAGAGAGTTGCTAACGCATCTTCCGGTATATTTTGCATCTTCCAGTCTTGGATGGTCTGGGATGCATCTTAGATATTTGTCGAGCTTATTCTTAAACACATCTACGCTCACTCCTATTATGTTCCTCAGATGAGCTGGTAGCGCATTGAATAGACGCTGCATTATCGATGCTGGTGCGTGGTGGATTAATGTCCTGTGTGCTTTCCTTAATTTTCCTGGTATAGTTTTTGGCACTATTAATCTACCTCTGCTTGCTCTTTTTGATAATTTTAGTTCCATGATGTTTTCGGTAATTCCTTCTATCTGTTTCCATGCTTGAATTACCATGTAGCGTTCTCTTCTCCTTTCAAGACTATATAAATTTAAGAATTGTAGTCTTTCCCAGTAGTCAAGGTCCTTAACTTCTTCTATTCTAGCTGTAAATGACCTTTGTACACTCTCTATTTGTGCAATATCTTTTTGGTAGTGTGGGTACCATATTATATTGCAATATTCAAGTGGACTACGTACGTACGTTTTATAAAGCATAATCATGTGTTCAGCTTTTCTAGTTTTGAAGTGCCGGAACAACATTCCCATTTTTGCTTTGCATTTTGCCAATAGAATTGCTATTTGATCATTGCATAACATATTCCTATTCAACATCACACCAAGGTCTTTAACTGCTTCCTTGTTTGTGATTGTCTCATTATTAGGTCCTTTATATGCATATAGCATTCCTACTTTATCACCATAGTTCATTGATTCAAATTTATCAGAGTTAAATACCATCCTATTTATCTCTGCCCATTTATATATTTTGTTTAGGTCTCTTTGTAGCGAGTTCCTATCTTCATCACAAGCAATTTCTCTACTTATTCTTGTGTCATCTGCGAAACTTCTTACTACTGAGTCCTTAACATTACTGTCTATGTCTGCAATCATAATCACAAACAGCAATGCAGCTAACACCGTACCCTGTGGTACACCGGATATTACCGTAGCTTCATCCGATTTCTCATCGTTTGCAATCACTATCTGTTTTCTATTTTGCAAAAATTCTTTTATCCATCTTCCTACTTTGTCAACAATGTTATGTTTTCTAATTTTTTTCGCTAATATATTATGATCTACCTTGTCAAAAGCTTTTGCAAAGTCTAGGTAAACCACATCTGTATCTTTTTCATTTATCATATTTTTATATATGCTTTCATGGTGGACTAACAGTTGGGTTTGTGTACTTTTTCCGGGTACAAAACCATGTTGTCCTATATTGAACAATCTATTTTTCATTAAATGTTTCATTATATTTTTTTTCATTACCCTTTCATATACTTTCATAATATGAGATGTCAGACTCACAGGCCTATAATTACTTGCCTCTAGTCTTGAACCACTTTTGAAAGTAGGAGTAATATATGCTAATTTATGCTCATCATAAATCTTGCCTGTATCTATACTTTGCCTTAATAATATTGCTAGCGGCTTTGCGATTGAATGAACCACTTTCTTTAACAATATGGCAGGTACTCCATCTGGTCCTGCTGCTGATCCATTTTTAATTTCATTAATAGCCTGCACAATATCGGCTTCTGTAATATCTATATCTGATAAGTATTCAGTATTTTCATCTCTTATTTCTGTATCATTATCTTCATTGTCAATTCTAGGTGTAAATTCACTCTTATATCTTTCTGCTAATATGTTACATATTTCCTTTTTTTCATTCGTTAATCGCCCTTCAATTCTTAGAGGGCCTATTTCTACTCTTATTTTATTCATCTTTTTTGCATATGAATAAAAAATTTTAGGGTTTTGCTTGATATTTTGTAGTGTCATTTCTTCTAGGTTCCATTTTTCATTTTCTTTTGATTGTATAATCTTTTGTTCTGCATTTTCTATCTTACTTTTTAGTTCCATCACTTTCCATGCATTCTTTTCTTTTGCAAGAGCTTTTTTCCACTTTCTAATTTTCTGGAACAAGATCCTTCTGTCTCTTGGAATTCGTGACTGATGCTTACTTTTTTTCTTCTGTATATATTTTTCCACTATTTCCTCTAATATTTTATATAATATATCGGTATTTACCTGTATATCATCACTTACAAATATGTTTTCCCATTCTTTGTTTAATTCTTCATTTATTTTTGACCAATTTATATTCTTACTATAGAAATTGTATTTTCCATATCCTTCCCATTTTTTCGTCTCTTGCTTTTCTTTGTTTTCGTATGTTCTGGAACGGACTGTTAATTCTATGACATTATGGTCCGAAATACTCGTGTTATATACTATTATTTCTTTAACATAGTTCACCTCATTCACAAATACTAGGTCTAAAATATTATCCTTTCTTGTTGGTAGGTGATTTATTTGCTGAATGTTATGTTCTAGTAGCATATCTAATAGCTTTTCAAATTGCCTCTTATCTTCTGCACTACTATTGCTCTCTTTTTTATATGTATAAATACAACCACAGTCTCCTATTCGTTCTTTCCATTCTACAAAAGGAAAGTTAAAGTCTCCGGTTAGGAGTATAGTCCAGTCCTTGTGATTTCTACATATTTCATCCAGTTTTTCAATTATTATGTCAAACTCTTTAGTATTAGGGGGTCTATATATTACAATGTTCACTAATTTTTCAGATTCAAATTCTACCGCTATTAATTCACATTCTGTGTTACTATATTTCTCACAGATTTTTCCTTGATTGGCATCTCTCCCATATATCGCGGTTCCCCCTTGATTTCTATTTTTTCTATCTGATCTATAAGTTTGGAAACCCTTTATCTGGTCATCATTACCAGTCTCTTGGGAATACCAGGTTTCACTTATATTCAATATTTCTATTTTTTCATTTTGGGTTAGTTCTTCTAAGAACTCTATCTTTCTTTTTGAGTTACTCGAAACTAGACCCTGCGCATTCATCACTATGAGAGAGAGAGAGAGAGTGAGACAGACAAATTCAGAGAGAGAGAGAGAGAGAGAGAGAGAGAGAGAGAGAGTGAGACAGACAAATTCAGAGAGAGAGAGAGAGAGAGAGTGAGACAGACAAATTCAGAGAGAGAGAGAGAGAGAGAGAAGAGAGAGAGAGAGACAGACAGACAGACAAATTCAGAGAGAGAGAGAGAGTGAGACAGACAAATTCAGAGAGAGAGAGAGAGAGAGAGAGAGAGTGAGACAGACAAATTCAGAGAGAGAGAGAGAGAGAGAGAGAGTGAGACAGACAATTCAGAGAGAGAGAGAGAGAGAGAGAGAGTGAGACAGACAAATTCAGAGAGAGAGAGAGAGAGAGAGAGAGAGAGAGAGAGAGAGAGAGAGTGAGGCAGACAAATTCAGAGAGAGAGAGAGTGAGACAGACAAATTCAGAGAGAGAGAGAGAGAGAGTGAGACAGACAAATTCAGAGAGAGAGAGAGAGAGAGAGAGAGAGAGAGAGAGTGAGACAGACAAATTCAGAGAGAGAGAGAGAGAGAGAGTGAGACAGACAAATTCAGAGAGAGAGAGAGAGAGAGAGAGAGTGAGACAGACAAATTCAGAGAGAGAGAGAGAGAGAGAGAGAGAGAGAGAGAGAGAGTGAGACAGACAAATTCAGAGAGAGAGAGAGAGAGAGAGAGAGAGAGAGAGAGAGAGAGGTGAGACAGACAAATTCAGAGAGAGAGAGAGAGAGAGAGAGTGAGACAGACAAATTCAGAGAGAGAGAGAGAGAGAGAGTGAGACAGACAAATTCAGAGAGAGAGAGAGAGAGAGAGAGAGAGAGTGAGACAGACAATTCAGAGAGAGAGAGAGAGTGAGACAGACAAATTAGAGAGAGAGAGAGAGAGAGAGAGAGAGTGAGACAGACAAATTCAGAGAGAGAGAGAGAGAGAGAGAGAGAGAGAGAGTGAGACAGACAAATTCAGAGAGAGAGAGAGAGAGAGAGAGAGAGAGAGAGTGAGACAGACAAATTCAGAGAGAGAGAGAGAGAGAGAGAGAGTGAGACAGACAAATTCAGAGAGAGAGAGAGAGAGAGAGAGAGTGAGACAGACAAATTCAGAGAGAGAGAGAGAGAGAGAGAGAGTGAGACAGACAAATTCAGAGAGAGAGAGAGAGAGAGAGAGAGAGAGTGAGACAGACAAATTCAGAGAGAGAGAGAGAGAGAGAGAGAGAGTGAGACAGACAAATTCAGAGAGAGAGAGAGAGAGAGAGAGAGAGAGTGAGACAGACAAATTCAGAGAGAGAGAGAGAGAGAAGAGAGAGAGTGAGACAGACAAATTCAGAGAGGAGAGAGAGAGAGAGAGAGAGAGAGAGTGAGACAGATCAAATTCAGAGAGAGAGAGAGAGAGAGAGAGAGAGACAGAAAGCGAGAGAGAGAGAGTAGAAGGAGAGAGAGAGAGTGAGAGAGAAGCAGAGAGAGAGAGAGAGAGAGGCCAGACAGAGTCGAGACAGCTCAAATCCAGAGATAGAGAAGAGAGAGAGACAGAGAGTGAGTACAGACAAATTCAGTGAGATGAGAGAGAGAAGATGAGAGTGAGACAGACAAGTCCAGAGAGATGAGAGAGAGAGGAAGGAAGAAATGATACGAGAGAGATAGAGAAGAGAGAGAAGAGAGAGAGGAGAGAGAGAGAGAGAAAGGCTTCCCAGACCAGCGTCACGTGAGCAGCTTCTTCGGCTTCCTCCTCCACGGACCAGGGCGCAGGCCAGGGTTGCCAGATTGGATTTTTTTTTAAGTGCCAAAATCCCAGAAAAATCCCAGAAAAAAAAAAATTTTTTCAGGTTGATTGGCTTTGCGGTATCTATCTTGGTTTTGGGGGGTCTTTTTCTTGGCTTTTATTCCACCGAGGTTTAGTTTACGATATCATTGTCATAAATACACAATAAAACCTGAAGTGGGTGGAAGAGAGTATAATATACAAAACAAATTCTTAACTTTACTGTATTTAAGGTATTGGTCTCTGTCTCCGACTATATAGTCTATTGCAGCATACTACATACCAGCCCTGACAGTGGTGACAGCAGCCAGCAGGTGTCACTCACTGAAATTACCGAACGAATGAGTCAGTCAGTCAGTCAGTGTATTTCTAGAAGTGTCACGTGAAGGATGTATCAAATCCGCCTCTGAGGCCTTTTCCGAAGGATGCTGAACCCCCTCTTTGAGTGAGAGTCTTATTATTATAC
>JANJGK010003686.1:37500-80114 GCA_039081455.1 Macrobrachium rosenbergii | reverse complement strand
ACAGGCTGCACTGCAATAGAAAATATTCATTCAAATATGTGAAGCATAATGCATAAACCATGAAGGATTTCGGTCAGTCTAATTGGACAGGGAACAAATATTTATTTCACTACACGGCTTACTGCAAATGGTAGAGCCGATCCATCACTCGAACATTTGGACAAATATTGATTCTCTCTCTAGCTTCTGTTTGATACTGATTTTGTGAAATACAAATTCAGCTCTGTTTTTCCATGTATCAAGGTTATTTTTTTTTTCTAAAGTCATTTTCTTTGTTGTGATGACGAAAAAATTAAAGGAGCAGATCATTTGCATATAAAGGCTATTAGCATGATATAGATAACGCCTTGAAAACCGAAACTAATATGGACAAAGAGAGCTCCAAATCAAACTATACAAATTATGGTTTTGCTCTTGGAATGTGGTGAGTGTTGCGAAATACCCTGTGTGCCCTTCATATTCAGGATATAAGAAACTTTTCAAATAATTTCTGTGTAGAAATAGAAGACAGGTAATAGTGAGACAGAGAAAGGGGAAGAGAAAGGAGCAAATTTTCGTTCAGTCATCCAGTCTAAACACGGAAACTAGAATCTTTAGGTTTTCCTCTCTTTGCGTTATCTGTTCAGAGCTAAGTTAGAACAATTTTTACGACGTGTGCGGAAAATACCTAGGCTTTGTCAACATTTCGACCTCTGTCATCATACGATTAGAACGAATTCTATTGATATAAGGTGAAACTTTTCGAAGCGTGGACATGCAAACGTTTTAAGTTGGTAAGATATCCTTTTACGAAATAGGTATCCTGTATTTGAAATTCATGATTATACTAACACAAATAATCCAATGAATAGATTATTCTAAGAATGAAAAATATACACCCCATGTAATGCTGGTGTCATTGCCCTTGAAGGGGAGCATGAATAATAAGGGCAATTAAATTAAAAGCAGATAATCACCTCACGACGTTTCCGTCTTTCGAGTAATATATCATCGTCCTGTTCAGTGACGTATGGACTGCGTTTTATGCTCGCTGAAAAGCACCCTCATAAGTGGCGCAGAAAAAGACAAGAATGATGATTATTCTAATAAGATGAGAATAAAACTTTTAGAACCGAATCGCAAATATAACGCGCTTGACTTGGCTGGAACAGACTGGTGGTGTTTCTCATTATGTGAGACACTGACATGAAATTGACTGAGCTGTGTTTGTTGTTTCTCATAATGATGATAGACTTTCTTCTCTCTGGATAAATATTGAAAAAGTGAATATGCAAAAATGTATGTTCCCGGTAAATGGAACCAGTTGATTGTGTCATTTCTACATAAATTATAAAGCATGCGTAAAGAAACTGACAGGCAAGTAAGTAAAGATAAAAATGACCAAAGAAAGGTGACCAGAATCTACCAAGATCGGCTTGGCGGAAGAATAATGTCGGCAGAATCTCAAGACTTTAGAGTCAAGTCAGCATTTCCGGATAATTTCGTTATCCACCACACCCTTTAATTTCTTTCTCTTCCACAATTTCATTTTCTACATACGCTTGATACAGTATGCATCAGAGAACCTGGAATTGTACTGTTTACTATATATATACGAGTATACGTATATATATATATATATATATATATATATATATATATATATATATATATATATATATATATATATATATATATATATATATATATATATATATATATATATATTACAATTATTTATTTCATGTAATTATGTGTTGTTTAGCTAAGACAACTTGCAACATGAATCTAACTGAATGCTCAAGGAAACCAGACAAAACTGATAATACCTGTATGAATCTTTCTGACTTAGCCAAAACCAAATGGACCCCATATTCCCTAAATGAGTGCAATTTAGACCGCCTTTTCTATATAACAATGTTACTGTGTACAAATCAGAAAATTGGGGTTTGTTAAAAGGTAAAGCTTTACCTGTATACAATGTTCTTTAACTCCCTTTGCACTTCATTTATCGAAGCATTTTGCCGCTTTATTTATGTACACGCACACACACATATATATGCGCGCGTGTGTGTGTGTGTGTGTGTTTGTGAGTAAACTAGCAGACACTTTAGAATTGCCAAAAACAGTTCATAATGAAGACGAATTGGGCTCTACAAGACTGTTGGATTCCTCATGAAAGTTGTTGTTCATATATGAAATGAAACTTCTGTCCATTATGTTTATATCACTTCTGTAAATCAATGACCTAAGTTATATTCAATATTAATAATCTATTTCTTAATCTAACTTTGTAAAATTCAAGTACCTAATTCACTCCTAGCAAATGAGTGCATGAAATAAGAACATAAAGTAAAATGAAAGCAGTTTTATTTTCAAAACCATTTTTAGTACGATTTTCTGTCTTTTAATTCTCATGCCTTTTAAAGACATCTTTATGAACGGAGCCCGATTGTGGTGAGGTGACCACTTCTTTTTGAAATAAGGAGAAACTCCTGAAAACAACTGAGGTTCTGGCCATTTCACATTGCAGTTGCCTAATCACCACCAAGTTGGGGAGGAGGTTGTCTCTACCGTATCTGACACGGTTCCGTTTAAAACAGATGGATCTGAAAACTAAGTGATGCGGATACAAAACCTAAACCAAATATCTGGCTCATATGGCTTCAGGAGTTCGATCTCTGTTCATCTGCACCAAAAGTGCTGCTGTTGTTTTTTTTTAGATACGAGGCCAATCTATTATGTTTTTTCTAAGCAAAATTCTGTAGGCCTGTTTATTTAACCATCCCGATTTCACGCATTCACTATAACAGTCACTGCCGGACAATCATTAAATTGAAATTTTGGACTTGAAGGCAACAATCTTGCAAACTCTAGGGCCCATCTTCAGATTCCACGTGAGCAAATACATAAGTGAACAAATCTGTACCTGGTATACTTAACTTATAAAGGACAAGGCTTAGGACGTCAGTCACGTTGTGTTTAAGCAACAAGGACTAACAGTTTGTCGGAGAGAGAGAGAGAGAGAGAGAGAGAGAGAGAGAGAGAGAGAGAGAGAGAGAGAGAGAGAGAGAGAGAGAGAGAGAGAGAGAAGGACTGGAATTTCATGTTGATAAGACCAACCTATTTCGTGATCTTTTGTTTCTTTGTGATATTAAATTGTAAACTATTCACTGAGTGTATTCACACCTTGAAATCAATTCAAGTAGAATCCTCCCTTATTCCAGTTATCCCATTCTTTCTTATTTAATTTTATTTTACAGGCAGCCATATTCACACGATCAGTTGCGCTTTCACAGGATGCACCGCAACAGAAAATATTCATTCAAATATGTGAAGCGTAATACATAAACCATGAAGGATTTCGGTCAGTCTAATTGGACAGGGAACAAATATTTATTTCACTACACGGCTTACTGCAAATAGTAGAGCCGATCCATCACTCGAACATTTGGACAAATATTAATTCTCTCTCTAGCTTCTGTTTTGTATTGATTTTGTGAAATGGAAATCCTGCTGTTTTTCTATGTATCAAGGTTGGGTATTTTTTCTAGACATTTTCTTTGTTGTGATGACGAAAAAATTCAAGAAGCAGATCATCTGCATATAAAGGCTAATAGCATGATATAGATAACGCCTTGAAAACCGAAACTAACATGGACAAAGAGAGCTCCAAATCAAACTATGCAAATTATGGTTTGGCTCTTGGAATGTGGGGAGTGTTGCGAAATATCCGGTATGACCTTCATATTCAGGATATAAGAAACTTTTCAAATAATTTCTGTGCAGAAATAGAAGACAGGTAATAGTGAGATAGAGAAAGGGGAAGAGAAAGGAGCAAATTTTCGTTAAGTCATCCAGTCTAAACACGGAAACTAGAATCTGTAGGCTTACCCTCTTTACGTTATCTGTTAAAAGCTAAGTTAGAACAATTTTCACGACGATGTGTGGAAAATACCTAAGCTTCGTCTACTTTCGACCTCAGCCACCACACGATTAGAACGAATTCTATTGATATAAGGTGAAACTTTTCGAAGCGTGGATATGCAAATGTATCAAGTTGGTAAGATATCATTTTACGAAATATGTATCCTGTATTTGAAATTCATGATTATATTAACACAAATAATCCAATGAATAGATTATTCTAAGAATGAAAAATATACACCCCATGTAATGCTGGTGTCATTGCCCTTGAAGGGGAGCATGAATAATAAGGGCAATTAAATTAAAAGCAGATAATCACCTCACGACGTTTCCGTCTTTCGAGTAATATATCATCGTCCTGTTCAGTGACGTATGGACTGCGTTTTATGCTCGCTGAAAAGCACCCTCATAAGTGGCGCAGAAAAAGACAAGAATGATGATTATTCTAATAAGATGAGAATAAAACTTTTAGAACCGAATCGCAAATATAACGCGCTTGACTTGGCTGGAACAGACTGGTGGTGTTTCTCATTATGTGAGACACTGACATGAAATTGACTGAGCTGTGTTTGTTGTATCTCATAATGATGATAGACTTTCTTCTCTCTGGATGAATATTAAAAAAGTGAATATACAAAAATGTATTTTCCCGGTAAATGGTAGCATAAATTATAAAGCATGCGTAAAGAAACTGACAGGCAAGTAAATAAAGATAAAGATGATCAAAGAAAGGTGACTAGAGTCTGCCAAGATCGGCTTGACGGAAGAATAATGTCGGCAGAATCTCAAGACTTTAGAGTCAAGTCAGCATTCCCGGATAATTTCGTTATCCACCACACCCTTTAATTTCTCTCTCTTCCACAATTTCATTTCTAACATACGCTTTATACAGTATACATCAGAGAACCTGGAATTGTACTGTTTAATATATATATATATATATATATATATATATATATATATATATATATATATATATATATATATATATATATATATAATATATATATTTATTTCATGTAATTATGTGTTGTTTAGCTAAGACAACTTGCAACATGAATCTAACTGAATGCTCAAGGAAACCAGACAAAACTGATAATACCTGTATGAATCTTTCTGACTTAGCCAAAACCTAATGGACCCCCATATTCCTTAAATGAGTGCAATTTAGACTGCCTTTTCTATATAACAATGTTACTGTGTACAAATCAGAAAATTGGGGTTTGTTAAAAGTAAAGCTTTACCTGTATACAATGTTCTTTAACTCCCTTTGCACTTCATTTATCGAAGCATTTTGCCGCTTTATTTATGTACACGCACACACACACATATATATGCGTGTGTGTGTGTGTGTGTGCGTGTTTGTGAGTTAACTAGCAGACACTTTAGAATTGCCAAAAACTGTTCATAATGAAGGCGAATTGGGCTCTACAAGACTGTTGGATTCCTCATGAAAGTTGTTGTTCATATATGAAATGAAACTTCTGTCCATTATGTTTATATCACTTCTGTAAATCAATGACCTAAGTTATATTCAATATTAATAATCTATTTCTTAATCCAACTTTGTAAAATTCAAGTACCTAATTCACTCCTAGCAAATGAGTGCATGAAATAAGAACATAAAGTAAAATGAAAGCAGTTTTATTTTCAAAACCATTTTTAGTACGATTTTCTGTCTTTTAATTCTCATGCCTTTTAAAGACATCTTTATGAACGGAGCCCGATTGTGGTGAGGTGACCACTTCTTTTTGAAATAAGGAGAAACTCCTGAAAACAACTGAGGTTCTGGCCATTTCACATTGCAGTTGCCTAATCACCACCAAGTTGGGGAGGAGGTTGTCTCTACTGTATCTGACACGGTTCCGTTTAAAACAGATGGATCTGAAAACTAAGTGATGCGGATACAAAACCTAAACCAAATATCTGGCTCACATGGCTTCAGGAGTTCGATCTCTGTTCATTTGCACCTAAAGTGCTGCTGTTGTTTTTTTTTAGATACGAGGCAAATCTATTATGTTTTTTTCTAAGCAAAATTGTGTAGGCCTGTTTATTTAACCATCCCGATTTCACGCATTCACTATAACAGTCACTGTCGGACAATCATTAAATTGAAATTTTGGACTTGAAGGCAACGGTCTTGCAAACTCTAGGGCCCATCCTCAGATTCTACGTGAGCAAATACATAAGTGGACAAATCTGTACCTGGCTAAGGTGCTTCCGACTGGGCAGAAATAGACAGACATACAAATACAGAAATTTGCAAAAAGCTTGCGAATGTGAGATCTGCATTCGAGTGCATTTTCCCCTTGCAAAATCTTCTTTCCATTTCACACCAATATTTTCCCTTTGTGAGGTGCTTGAAGGAAGCCGTCAGTCGTCTGACTTTGTGTATAGTTTATAACTGTGCGTTTTTGTATGAATTAATGCACAAATATTATTACTAAAATGAGGTGGATGGGACATTTTAAACTCTCACTCTCCCCCCTCCCCCTCTCTCTCTCTTCATTACATTCATTATGTTATGAGGAACTTCGATCCAATAAACGCTTCGAACACCCATATCGAAGAGGTAATATTGAATATAATGAAATTAATTAAACTGAATGCTAAATTGTGCGTATAAATAGCTTACAACCCAACGCGATGAAACTCTCCCAGTCTTCATAAATAAGTTGATCCATTGAGGGTAATTGCAGAGTTTTTTGATGTTTGAACATGAGATAAATATAAAACCAGGATTAACAAGAAAGATTATCAATACTGAAATATGACGATTATGATATCCTTATTAATGATAAGTGATAAATTAAAGCCATTTATTCTTCAGATGTATTGTTTCTCGTGGAATAACAAGGGAGTTCATCAGAGGGATTACGGAAAAACAAAGGAACTCTGCGTCTCATTACCGATATATAATGAGACCGTAAATACGTTATTACGTACGAGCAATCTCTCTTGTACATGACTGAATAAAATAGGAAATTCAAACATGGTTTTATGAAAATGAGCAATAAGGTTCTTTATCTGTCAGAAACTTTTATATGGCACAAATAAAATAATAACATATAAAGGTTATCATTGACCATTCTAATATTTTCAGAATAGAAAAGCAAAACTGGCATGTCTTTGGAATTCGAAACGAAAATAAAAGACGAAAGTCGATTTTCGGCATCACCAATAAATGCAAGTTGGGAAAGAATCGACAGTTTAAAGAGTAATTTCCTTCAAAACAAATATATATAAAAAAAAACAAGTAGAAAATGCGCCTAAGTTTCTTCAGCGCAATCCAGTTTTCTGTACAGCGTGTAATGCTGTATGAAACTCGATGTGCCGCGGTATGAAACTCTCTGCCACGTGTGTGTGTGTGTGTGTGTGTGTGTGTGTGTGTGTGTGTGTGCGTGCGAACCGCACAGGATAAAACAGAACAACTCCTAACAGTAATTGATATTATTTATAGCTCCTACTCATTTCCATGAGATATAAAAGGTAAATTAAAAGAGCCACTAACAGTTGGATCAATTTGATTCCAGACATTCAGGTACTGTATAGTATTATACCTGGTTCATTCGTTTTACATGCAATTAGAGAATGAAGAGAGTGCAGCCTGGGAGATGTAGTGAGTGGGCAAGTGTGAAAGCACCTTTTCACTTGTAAACTAAAGGCCCAACGGATCGGCACACCCAAATTCCAGGTGGCATTATAAAGGTTGTTTTTTTACCCCATTTCTAATCTGGGTCACTATTCCCTTGACACCTGCTGTCATTTTCCTCGTGGTCTTCAGTCCTCTACAATCTACATGGCTATCGATAATTATAGTTCATTTCGATATGTTCAACACACATTTTTAACCATTATATGTATATGTATACGTGTGTGTGCCCGTTCTCGTGGGTATGTGTGCAAAATGGATTACAGGCTGCAGTAAATTACAAAAATTTCCAGCTTTTCACTGTGATGAGTCAATAACAAAGTACAGCAGTAACTATTTCCAGACCATTGTGCGACGGTTTACGTTGTATACGCAAGGTCAAGGTCACTCCCATAACAATCCCCAACCAAATACTTCAGAAGAAATCAATAAATTATTAGACCTATAAGAACAAGGAACAGAATGTAAAACTAATGTAATAATGTAGTTACCCAATGTAATTATATTATGTAAATATAATGTACATAATTAGCCACCCCCTAAGTAACTAAGCATTGTAAATATACATAATAACCCTAAGTCCCTCCCCATCATACGCATACACACAAATATGCTGCATATATATGACACATTTCCTTACCTTTGTAATGTGTTTATATACTAAGATCCTTCTGTAAATTCACTTCTACGAACTTTCATATGTCCTTCTGTGTTCACTTACGCGAAATTTTGAATAGTTTACCCTTCACTTGGTTATACGGTGGCCGGTAATAAAGTCACAGGAAAAAATTCCCAAAGAAAAGTCGCAATTTTGGCCAGGATAAAGTCACAGGAAAAAAGTCACAATTTGTGGTGACCGGTAATAAAGTCACAGGGAAACATTCACAATTTTGGCTGGGAAAGATGTCAGGTAATCAAACAAAAACTAAGTTAGTCATAATTTAAGAGTCATAACCAATTAAAGTAATAAAAGCAAATATTTTAACTCAGTTATTAACTCGCAATACATGACTTTTACATATTGACTTCATTGTACTGTATACATATATTATGGCGTTACATGTGAAAATATTTAACCGGATTAGCCCATTTGGGACTGAATGACTTGTTCTCGAATTTTCAACATTTTGCTTTTTTGCCCCATGGGAAGGTCTTTCGCTGACTCAGTTTTATATATTTAATATATATATATATATATATATATATATATATATATATATATATATATATATATATATATATATATGAATATATATATATATATATATATATATATATATATATATATATATATATATATAAATATATATATATATATATATATATATATATATATATATATATATATATGCGAGTGTGTGTGTGTATACTGAACTTGAAAACATTAAAAATAATAATAATAATGATCTTAGCATCATAGCTAAGGAAAGAGTGGCATATCTAGGGCACTGACAAACACTTAAGTGACTCATATAATTGTTTAAATAAAAAGCTAAACCTATTCTAGTACTAATACTTGACTCTTTCTGCCTCTCGTGTAAACAGCTATCTGTATTTTTACAATATTGACTAAGACATTTATACATAGCTAATGGTAAGAACTTCCTAGAAGCATGGAAGTACACACGGATCCATATTCAGCCTAAAGGCCTAAAGGGTTATGTGGATCTATAGTATATGCCGTCACTTACTGTTTATAAATTCCGCAACGGGCAGCAGGAAGGGTTTTATCTACAACGAGTAAATTCACCTACATACACAAAATAAGTTGTTTACAAAATGCGGTGATCTTGTAAGCCTATAATTGCTGTTCATACTCGGCCACCTGGGTACGCTAATCCTCTCTGCTGTCTAAGTCAAGTAAGGAACAGTAAGTAACGGTAGCTTACTTTGGCTGTGTACATACATCCCTGAAATAATGAAAATGACATTCACATGACAATATACTTTACTTATACTTTCAGTACATGTGGCTTTATTCCAGACGTACTTTTCATCCACAAAAATTAATGTTTTCGATTTTATCATTGGTTTTGGTGCATCGCAAGGAATCAGCTTTCATCTGCATTAATTATCAAGTATATCATTGCAATATTTTTTGCTTCAAATATTTATCTAGGATGTAATCCTACGATTTTACTCAATTCTTTGTATTTGTTTTACACAGCACAGTTACAGAAAAAAATATACAAAAAGTTTACGTAATATAATTTGTTCTGATTTTTACCACAACTTCCACAACTTTGCCATAAAATTATGACTCTTCTGTGACTTTATTCCTGTGATCTTATTACCGCCCACCATAACTCAATGTGACTTTTCGGCCGCATTTCATCCGGGCGAAATTGAGCATTAGTCAATGTATCGTTTGGGCGACAAAATATCAAAATCCTGCAAATGGCACCAATCATTTCGGCGAACGAGAGTAAGGAAATAAGAGGCAGAAGTACTTGAGGACATGTTTTCAGGTGGTGATAATTCTGTAATCGGTTGGCGGTAACTCAGTTAGCTGGTTAATCATTGACAGTACAGTAGTTATCAGCATTAGTTATTCATTACTGGGCCATGGAAGGGAATCTCTGAAAAACCGACGAAACAGAAGCTTGACATTTTCTGGCTTTTCTTTTTGTATAGACGTTTTGAAGAACGATGATGGGGAAGACCTATTTTCTTTGTGTTTGCCCTGGCGCTCTCAATTCTAAAGCGAACCCAATTTACTCGCAATTCTAAAACAAAGTATTACCAAAAGACTGGCAAAACTAAGGACCAGAAGCACAACCCCATCCTCACTAAATCTTTTGAGCAATTTTATTCAAAAACTTTGAGCCAGAGACAAAGCCACCAACTAATTAAACAATGCATTGCGCAAAAATCCTGCATTTCTATCGCCTCACTTACCCGACACATATACAAGACCAACGATAAAGCCCGTGTTGCAGTAACCATCGACAGTCACGGTAACTTCAACAATTTATAGGCATAAGCAATAACCGCTCTCGGGACAAATTACAATATCACTATTGAATATTTGCTGCCTGCTTAACTTGCTTTACAAACTAATTATAACCTTTACATAGCAATTTGGACTATTCAACCGCTAAGATCCTTAATATATTTTCTTGGTGGAATCTCTAGTCAAATTGAATTTTCACTTCCAACTCGTATCGCTCAAGTCACCTTTACAAGCGTTCTCACCCGAATGCCATCTCCAGATCATAAGGAATGAACTTACAATTATTCATCAGTAGGGTCAAAATACAATATCACTTTGCTGAATAGAAGTTTAAATCTGCATAGATTATTGCAAGTAAACAACAAAATTCGAGGTTTAATAAACTAATCTCCTCGGAATTCAAAACCATTATTTCAGTTACTTCACTTCTCATATCAGTTTCCCCACCTTACTTCTGTAAACCAACCAATCAGTAACTACCATTCCTTTGATTTCATGGGACATTTGTCTTTCAAGGAGTATTCAAGTCTACCCCATCACATGACATTTTGGGGTTATAAAGAAATGGACAAAGGTTTACAGATATATATTATGCTGGTCTTCATACATGTACATACTACAAATATTTATATTACATATCCAAAGCAGTCAGATTATTAAAAAGTTGTATAGTAGGTAGAGCACAGCATCTGCAAGTTCTAGTTGTCTGGGTAACCGAATTTAGAGTACCTCTAATCCTCACATGATATGCACAGCGTCTACAAGTTCTGGTTGTCTGGGTATCCAAATTTAGTGCGCTTCCAACCGTCACAGGATATTAAGTCTTAACGAAAAGCGTTGCTTTCCGTAAGTAGTAGTGCCGATGTTATGGTCTGCTGCAGCTACAAGAGCCTGTGCATAAGGAAAGTAGTTTGTTTGGTTTTAGAATATACTAAAAGCTTCCATGACATAACCTACCCTCTTAAAAGTGAAACAGCCTGTTCAGTTAGTCTCAGCAGCTATTCTAAGGTTATTATAATTAATACTATATCGTAAGAGTAAAATTTCCCATTAACAAAACCATGTATTAGTATTATTGTTACTTCAAACTGCCATCAACTTCCACATTAACAATCCCATATATTACTACCATTGTTCCTTCAAACTCCCAAAAAGATAACACGATAGAGTGTGTCATCCTTTAAGATATTTAATAGGGCACCAATCTTTTACTGAAACAACCGCATCTAACTAGTGCTACATATCTATGAAAGGAGCCATGCAATGCAAACTATCTGGCAACTTTCGTCCTTAGTATCCAGCATTAAGGCAATTTAAACTGCACAACCCCACGGGGAAAAAAATTAAGTTAGGAATTCAGAATAAGAAAGGGGTTCCCGAAGCAAGCTTCGGTGCTGGAGGAAAGGGGGATGAAGGTAGGGGTCAATGAATATATGAAATGCAATCTGAATTATTTCCTAACATTAAAGCTTTGCTTGAGTAAGAGGGGGGAGGGTGGGAGTGTCGAGCGCACTGACGGAACGTTAAGACATTCCAAATTTCAATTACAATTTCCACTATTAGCCAGCCTATTAGAATACCTGCCAAGTCCACATCAGTATAAAAAAAAAATCTTTATCCCAAGCCCTAGGCCTCTTAGAAAACTGTTAAGATCCAATTACCTGTCTAGTTCCTATTTACTAGTGGGAATGAAATTCTAAGCTATAAAAGTATGTCAGACAGCTAACCTACCCTATTCTCAGCTGCACTAAAACACTCAGACTTACATCTTATGACCAAACAAAGGGCTTAAGTACTGTACTAAGCTCTGCTATTAACAACTTGCACTGGCACTGTCAAATATCTCCCTAGGTCTGACTACTGCATTTTTCACCCCAGTCTATTCCCAGCATAATTAAGTGATAGATTTGAGCGTTTATTACCTTTATCCTAACCCCTGCATCTATATAAAATTAGCACGTTCTTTACCGTATTCTAGCCTATCCTATATTTCAAAATCCATATCTAACTTCCACATCTAACTTCCCATTAACTATCAACCTTTCAGTTCTAACCTAAGTTAGAAGTTGTTTGGTCTGAAATCCCTGTTGTGCATGGTGACAAAGTCACCATGCTTGTTTCTGAACTTCCTGTTGTGCATGGTGACCAAGTCACCATGCACAACAAACAAGTCCACCTTTGCCTGGCAGGTGGCACCGCCACCCCGGCAAAGGTGGACTTGGGAAGTGGGCAAAGAATGAATTTAAACGCAAAACTTACACACGCAAAACTTACACACGCAAAACTTACACACGCAAAACTTACACACGCAAAACTTACACACGCAAAACTTACACACGCAAAACTTACACACGCAAAACTTACTTTTAAAGCTGAAATAATTACTCTAGAGCTTTAAAAACTGTTACTGTTCAAAAACTTGAAATTTGCAAAATAGATAAACTAAACTTTACAAAACTTTAAAATTCTAGAGAACTAAACTAGCTGAAATTACAAGATCAAACCACACAAGGCAAAAGTTTAAATTTAAAAAAGTTTAAATCCACTAACCTAAAAAAAAAAAAAACTATTTACTCTACAAACTTCCCAAAGATTACCTTCCACACATCAAGCAAAAACTAACACACATCAAGCAAAAACTAACATCAAGCAAAAACTAACATCAAGCAAAAACTAACATCAAGCAAAAACTAACATCAAGCAAAAACTAACATCAAACAAAAACTAACATCAAACAAAAACTAACATCAAACAAAAACTAACATCAAACAAAAACTAACATCAAACAAAAACTAACATCAAACAAAAACTAAAAAATGTTTGGTGCTAAATTTAATTAAAAGTAAACATTAAATACTTTAAAACAAAAATTTCCGAAGGTGGAACAAATCCCAAAATTTCTTGAAGTGTTCAAAGCTGGTAAAGTTAGATTTTAACCTTTGCAATTTTAAAGGAAAACTTTCAAATTCTCAAAACTAAGGGTTTGATTAAAAAAATAAACCAAATACATTAAAGCAAAGCCTACACTTTATTGAAAACTTTGAAGTTTAAAATGTTGGGTAGGTTGCTCAAGTCACTCCCACTAAGAAAAAGAAAACTAAGAAAAACTTACTCACCCATTAATCCTGTTTAGTCATGAGGTATCGGTACATCTAAAACAATTCAATAACATTGTGGCACGCTTTTTTAACGACACACCCTGACCTGAAATAAGAAAATACAAATTAAAATCCCAAAATGTTCTCGCAAGTGAAAAGAACCAAAGGCTGACAATTTGTTAAAATCAGCTGGGCCATCTGATAAGTTTTAAATTACTAAGACAAGGAGCAGCAAGCAAGATTTTATCAATACAGATAAGCGTTATTACTAGTTTGTTGCCACTTACGCCTACAATAATTAAAGTTTAAACCAATTTAATATACCTCATATTAGGAAGGCTATGGTAGTCGAGTAAGACTTACTTTTGGCAGCATAAAGTTAAAATGAAAACATACGAAGCACTGCATAAGATTGCTAATATAAAACCAAAGTGCATAGAATTACCACTCAAAGCAATCTAGTTCAGCTTGGTAATATATGGGCTTCGAAACAGTCTTAAATACCATGTTGAAGGGTAAAATACAAAAATACTTAAGCCTTTTGAACAGTTATTGTAGGAATTTACAAAAAACAAAAAAAATTAAAAATCCAATATTTGAAGACAAAACCGCAAACTGAAAACTTTCATACGACAACTGTATGTCAAACCTCAAGTGCCATTTAAATATTTGAGAAATGTAAAACGGAGAACTGGCAACAATATCCAGTCGCCAACCCGACAAACCTTTAAGCAGGCCTTCATGCCTAAAATCTCGCAAAGTACTCACCATACGACATATCTGAGAAACTGCTCGAGCTTCTTTAGACCCTCGAATGAATAGTAAACAGAAGACATGCAAGTGAAGCATATAACCTATTTGAACCTAGAACAAATTTTGTAAGTCATGCTAGAGAGCATTTGTACACAGCGTACCAAGACTATATAACAAAATACTGCCTGAAGTGATGACCATACAGGAAAGCAACTTTGAAAAAGAACCACTCAACTATTCTTCAGGAGCTAGGATACTGACGCGCAAACACAATTATTATAAAATATAAGAAGCACCTTACTTGGAGAACGTGCCCGGGCCATTAGAGAGGGAATCATCCCTGTGGAAGACTGTACACAAAACCAAACAAAGCGAAACAAAGTGAAACCAATGATCGTTCAATACAGAACGGCCGAGACCTCAAACGCAAATGAAGGAGACAGTCGAGTCAATATAAACGAAACCTGTCTTCCCAGGCCGGGGACTCTACAACAATGAAACAAGCTGTTCTTCAGGATAACAGCCAACGACCGCTGCAACTGCCTGTTTGCGGGACGTTGCTTTATCGCCCTTCCGCCACCGACGAAGTTTGAGGCGACGATCAGAAAATCGGCAGAAATTATTATTATTATTATTATTATTATTATTATTATTATTATTATTATTACTGAGAGTTGCCGGGCACTCTTCCTTTTTAGCGAACCACCCTAATTATGTATCAGTAGTAGTTAGCCCATCTGAAAAAAAATATTATTATTATTATTATTATTATTGTTATTATTATTATTATTATTATTATTATTATAGTTGTTGCTGTTGTTTTCAGCAGTGCTTGGGCATAAGAGTTCATGAATGTTACCTTTTACTAGCGTTCTTAATTTACTATACTGTATTGTGTTCATCATATCGTTCATCGTGTATGGCCCGGAGCTGAAACAAAGGATATTATTATCATTATCATTAGTTAATGTAACATGGCGTCACAATGACATGGTCATAGACAAAAATAGCACAGAACACTTTATTAAGGTGACTTAACGGTGAGCTTATTAACTCGCACCAATGAATGCAAGGTACTTTTAATAATTAAATTTATTATTATTAATTGAAGGTGCGTAAGTTCGTAATCTACTACGGTAAAAGGTCATCTTCGGCGATTGCCATATGGATTCAAGGCTTGCAGTGATAAATACACCCCAAAATTTGGGGGAAATTAAGAAGGTACGGGGACAAAGTGGCATTAAATAAATCATTTATATCTGCCGTAAGTGATATAATTAGCGGTTAATTCGAACAGTGGTCAATGAATTTACTGAAACCAGATCATATTGTTCGATCATCGCCTGGTATTCGAATCCTGTTTCGATATTATTAGGTGGAGCTATGAAAACTATTGTCATGAGGATTATATATATATATATATATATATATATATATATATATATATATATATATATATATATATATATATATATATATATATACATATATATATATATATATATATATATATATATATATATATATATATATGTATATATATATATATATATATATATATATATATATATATATATATATATATATATATATATATATAATGTGTGTGTGTGTGTGTGTGTGTGTGTGTGTGTGTGTGTGTGTGTGTGGTAGGTGAAGCTCTGAAAACTATGATCATGTGGATAGATAGATGATGCATAGATAGATAGATAAGCCACCAATATACTTTAACATCCAGTTCACTACACCTCGGGAATAACTTAACTTACACCCAAGAGGAATTATGATTAATAAATGTTTCTCCACCAGATCTCAAGATAGGTATAAGTTGACATCGACTCTGCTGTACATGCCTTGTCGAATTCAGGTTCGGTACTTAGAATCGATATCAACCCATCTTCACCACGATAGCTGTTTGGTAAATTTGTAACGCGTGGCTAATTATGAATTTGTCGAATTTGTCTTACACACCGAGGGTTTTTTTTATATTCACAAACATTAGGCCACAAATATCATAAAATATCCAATTCACTACATTAGGTGGAGCTCTTAAAAATATGATCTGTTATATACAGTATATATATATATATATATATATATATATATATATATATATATATATATATATATATATATATATATATATATATATATATATATATATATATATGCTCACACAAATATCAAGCCACAAATATCGTTTATTGCCTAATTCACTATACCTCACGAATAGCTTACAACCAGAAGAATTATAACTCATAAGTGATGCTACCAGTGATATTCGAAACGTTGCTTTATTTAGCAACAATGTTGTACTTTTGACCATGGGTGATGTACAGTGAGTTTTGACCATTGACCCATCAAGAAAGGTGTAAGTTGATATCAACTCTGCTGTATAGGCATAATTCTCTTTTATTTTGATGGGCATTAACAGGAGCATTCTCTGCGATTCTTCGATATGAAAGCAGAAGGGTAGTCAGGTTCGATGTTCCTATAGACAAGTTCTTAATGCATCTACGTACGGGAGTTGTATTTTGCTGGCATATCCCTTATTTTGTTATGCCCATTGGTTTGAAGAGATATCTTGCTGGCTTGGTTGATGGCCTTTCTGCCGGCATAGTGAGGCAGCTGGTTGAGTTGTTTACAGATGAAATCGACTCCTTTGTCTATGTAACCGTCAGAACAGGTTCCTGGTCCTCCGAGAAAAAAAATGACACTGATACCTCAGTCTTCATTGAAATTGCAATGTCATGATAGGAAATGAATGCAGGAAATATAGACGTTGAAACTGTACTTGAATGATTCTCTATTGATACATCTAAGAAGTCCAGTTCCTGTCCTTTTCTCATTCAGTTTTGAACGTAATGCTAGAAGTGAATTCATTTTGCTGCAAATAGATATCAAAATTTTCTCAACGATTATTCCAGAACGTGAAAATGTCATCAAAGTGTCGCACCAAAACCACTTTGGGATTGAGTCATTAAAGTACATGCAGAATTTGGCTTAGAGAGAAACAGTAGGATGCCTATCCCACATTCAAATCTTTGTAAACCTTTCAGCTAAAAGAGGGCATGTTATTAGTTACACGGAGCTTGATTAATTTAACTGTTTTTTTTTCACTGCCCAGAGGAAATAGGTCTTCGTAAGGAGTTGATTTTTTCCATTATGAAATTCAGGATATCGTTTATGGGAACCTTTGTGAATAATGATTCCTCGTCCTGGCTTAAGATCGTTATGTCGTTCACTGTAATATTAAAATTTCTGAATAGAGCCCTCTGCGCGTTTTATAAACTACCTAGGAAATGTCAGCAAACCTGCTAAGTTTCTGATTGAGTAAAAATGAACAAGACTTAATTTCACAAAACTGGGAGTCAGAGAATTCCTTTCTTATGAGTTATGGCGAGTCCGTAGAAATATGGTAAAGAGTTGTTGACGAATCCAGGTAAAAGAGTCAAAGGTAAAAAAAGCCACAGAAAAAAGTCATGCTTCGGGCGCCGATGCTGACTTAGTAGGACTTCCCCTAACTACTGAACAAGATAATCACGATGATATAAACTATATTGACTGGAGATAGTTGAGGATATGGAATCGATGGTCACAAAATTTATACTTGTTAGGCAACTATCCATAGCAAATCAACCTTTGAATGACCTTATAACTACTGAATGTTCATTTTAAGATTGACATTTCGCTTCTGCTTAATTAATCTTGACTATTTTAATATTTCATTGTATATATGAAGAAGTATGTTTGGAAACATGAGAAAGCTCATATTATTACAATTGCATATGTATATACAGCTATGGATTTCGTAATCACCATAAATTCTTTAATATTTTACTATTGCATACCACTATGGTCTTCTGAATTAACAAACTCGACAAAACACGAGGAAGAAATACCAATGAGGTTTATGCCCTGGGGAGGTGAAAGCCAACAGCTGGTGGATCTATGCCCAAGGAGATGACTATCAATGTGGATTATGACCACACCCAGATCGGTTTTCCTTATCCAGAATCTTAAAAAAAGACTGAATGTAGAAGTGGGAAAATATGAAAAAGCCAGACAAACACAACAAGAACTGATAGACAACACCAGAACAAAATGCAAAAGCAACACATGTCGGGATCTAACAATAACAAAGGCTGTGTATATAACAACCAAGCTGACGCTGAACGTCTAGACGGCAGGAATTAGGGCAAGGCCTCCCAACCAAATACCCCAGGGGAAGAACACAAGGTCAAGGTCACTCCCATAACAATCCCCAACCAAATACTTCAGAAGAAATCAATACAATTATTAGATACATAAGAACAAGAAACAGAATGTAAAACTAATGTAATAATGTAGTTTCACAATGGAATTGCATTATGTAAATATAATGTACATAATTAACCACCCCTAAGTAACTAGGCATTGTAAATATAAATAATAACCTCAAATCCTTCCCCAGCCACGTTCCCATCATACGCATACACAAACAAACATACTGTACATAACACATTTTCCTACCTTTGTAATCTACAGTATGTTTATATACTAAAAGGTCTTTCTGTAAATTCACTTCTACGAACTTTTTTATGTCCTTCTGTATTCACTTATACGAAATTTTTAATATTTTACTCTTCACTTGGTTATACAGTGCTGAACTGCACAGAAATTGCATGACTTCCTGTTCGCCACCTTTTGTTTACTGCCATATCTGTGATAAAACAGCAATTGTCGTTTCTGCCTGGCCTGTGGTAGGAACATCTGTTGTTGCTGAAGCAATGATAGTTACCCCACGTATAAACTACCGTTGTAACAGTTCGAACACAAACAGTGAACCAATAATAGCTTCGACTTGGGAATCAGCAAATTGCTGTAATTCAAAACTCACTCGCATTATACAAAAGGTGGTGATATAAGCGCACATACATACATTTTGAGAGTCAAAACATGCAGAAAAGATTGAAATCTTTCAGTATTTTTGCTTGATCTTACAACGGGCCTACTTTATGTGTGATAAGAGTAAATCCTTCATCTACTTAACTTCATGAGCATTAGAAATGAACCCCATGTTAGGTTGTATTTATGCCGTTTCAAATAAGTTTGTTCAGCAGATTTGTTTTTACTCTACACTTCTACAGCATTATTCCATTTCTTAGACAAACTACAATTTCAGAAAAATCTCTTTTCCAGCCTCTCTCCAACATAAAACTATCTACAGCAGCAATTACTTTTGTAGATATTGCCATCTTTCTGCACAGGACTATTTAAATAAGCATATTACAAGTGGTGTCAGGAAAATTGAAGGCTACCCGTATCTAGGTAATTTTACGAGGATGTGTAATCTGGGAAACGATATACTGTTAAGCAACGATATGCTATTTGCCATAAATAAGCAAAGAGGAAGTCTTTCTTTAAATGTTTTGGCATTATCTTAGAAATCTTTAGCTATGATATCTGCAAATTAGATATTTGATTTTGTAATGAATATGCAGGTGAGAAGAGAATGAGAAAATGTAACCTAAAAACAGGAGACAAAGAGATTAAATATAAACCATTAACTTGCTGAAAAATAGTCTATTTATTTACGTGAATCCGCAAAACAATCATTTTCCGGCATGAAAGAATCAGAACTTTCTGAATGAACGAAAACAGAGCTCACAAAGACTGAATGAAAATCCCGTACAGAGAAAGCGAGCAAAGTGGTGCCACAGCGTTATTTTGTAGGAACAGTCAGGACCACACTGGGTCCTGGGAGCAGCAAACTCAAATTAAATGTCAATTTCAATCGAACTCTGGATCCATCGTAAAAGAAGTGTATCAAAGAGATTTTCACACCCGGTTAATGACTTCTGATATAAACAGGGTAAAAAATGCGCAGAGGTTTCTTCGGCGCAATCGAGTTTTCCGTACAGCGTATAATGCTGTATGAGGCGGGGCCCATGAAGCTTTTAGCCACGGCCCGGTGGTGGCCTGTCCTATAGCGTTACCAGATAAAAATTACTGAGGCTAGAGGGTTGCAATTTAGTATGTTTGATGATTTGAGGGTGGATGATCAACGTGCCAATTTGCAGCCCTATAGCCTCAGTAGTGCAGTAACGTAATATTTCTGTCTTAGTCTATCACCTTTCCTATATCAAACACTAAAGAAGACTGAATGCCTCGAATGACGGAGACTTTTGAACAGAAGAAGAATGCACGTGCCCGCCAACTAGAAACGGCGTCTTCTAAGAACCTCCACTAATAATGGCATTACTAACCACTATCCAGACTAACAAGCACTGGTACTTAAAATATTATATTACAGTATCCTACTAAGATAATAGGACTCACTGTGACTGTATAAGACTAACAAAGGACGTTGTTTGTTTTGAAACTACTTAAGCTCCCATGTCATGTCACCCTATGTAGAAATGTACTGTAAGTATTCTATATTATATTACCCTTAACTGTAACTAATCTTTGACACTGGCAGGGTGTATACAGCAAGTAGATTTTAAGATCTGAGGGAGGACAGAAAAAGTGCAGACGGACAGACAAAGCCACCACAATAGTTTTCTTTTACAGAAAACTAAAAGTCATAATGAATAGAGGACTTTTACCAAGACGAGGTCTGTGATTCGCACTCCAAAGCCAGACCTCCAAGTGGCAGGAAAGATCGGATTACAAGAAGCACTTAATGAAATGTAATAGGATCATTTTTTAAACATTGTTAAATTTTCTTTCCAATTCTTGTTATGAGAAAGTATTAGCAAGCTATTGGTTGATTAATTGTCTGTTTACATTGGCAATTTTGAAATTTATAGCATGGATAACCTACTAAGGAAAAAAAATTAGAAATAAAAAGAAAACACAAATGAGAAAAGTAGATTTTGATACACGATTTTGTAAATACCAAGACTTTTCATGAGGATTCCTGGAAACTGTTACTTCATTCTCTTATAATTACATTGAAATTACAAGTATACAAGGTAATGATAAAGTGATTTTACTGATGCAGATTGAGATAAAGTTATGGTTCCACCCTGACACTTTTATTAATATTCTACGAACTATTATGATAATGAGATATCCCAGTTAGTTCTTTAGAGGCAGTTCATTGGTCTTATAAAATTTGCAATGAACATCATCTCTTGCTAAGTCTTTGGGAAGTCTATTGGACAACATTAACCACTATCAGTCTGAAGAGGTTGTAAGGCCCCCCGAGCGATCACCATCCACAACAAAATACGAACCCCCGTAGAACTTCGGGTTTCCCCAGAAAACACAAATCAATGACCGATGGCTTAATCAATGGTTTTTATGTATTTTCAGGAACTACAATATTTTATTTGTAACACAAAAAATCAACCACGAATGTAAAACTTGTCAAACTTTCAAGTCATATATGACACTTTGTCATGTTTGACAAAGAATTATTACAGTAGGTATTTTTCAGGTGTGAGAAACTACAAGTGTTCCTAAAATTATGACCTTGTTCTGATGTCCTATACTACTTTTCCACTCACGGAAACCAATGTCTTGTCAGAATCCCATGATAATAAATCAGTTAGTGGTTGACCATGTCTCTGTCTATGCTCGCATCCTAAAAAGTATCGTGTCATAAAAAATGGCATATCTGTCGGATTGTAGTGGATGAAGAGATTCAGAAACTACGACAGTATCTGCATAAACTTGACCTGGCGTAGGTTTCGCTATAGGCAATCCAATCTTTAAGAAATTTCTAGAATTTTTACAAACTTTATCATAGATGTTATGGGCAATGCGGCAAAGATATCCTGCCAATATCAACACTGAATCCAACTGGTATCTCAGCAAAGAGCAAAGCAGCACAACGACAGGAGACAACAGTCGTGTTGGTATTGCATACTCATTTCTCGACGCCATTGTTCCTTACGTTTAATAAACAGGTCGATAGACAAGGTCGAGTAAACTGTGACATATCTCTTAACATCACGACACAATATTATAACATATCAGGAGTAGCAACGTATTCCTTTAGCCTTCTTGGCACGTAAGTGAACAGATGGTAACAGGATAGACAATCGTCACATAAGGATATTGCTATAAATTGAACCAAACAAGTGACTGCGATCTCTCTCTCTCTCTCTCTCTCTCTCTCTCTCTCTCTCTCTCTCTCTCTCTCTCTCTCTCTCTCTCTCGCTAAGCCAGGTTCTAGCGTCGTTTGCCAGATTATTGTGTTGATAAAATTTTCAATGGTATTCTGAATATCCCAGAGAACATTCCGTGTAATGTTGCCTGCTAGTTATTCTATATTCAGGAAATTCTTTAGCGATTTTTCAGTAAACTTTTCATGAGCAATTTCATTCGAATAAAAACACTGCTTTTTCCTACCTCTGTTCATGTGCATACATGGTTTTCTTACAGATCCTCTGCCCTTTAATATCATGTCTAATCTACATTAGTGTCGAAGGTGGATCCATGAGGTTTCTACACATACATACACAAGGTACTCACGTCTATATCCTTAAATACTAACTACTATGTTGCAAATGAAAGACAGCCAATTAAGTTATTCTAAATGAAGCAACCAGCGTTTCGATGATATTCAGCAAGGTCATGAATGCGTTGCTCTGCAATTCTTACAGTGTAATGATATTTCCGTCGCTTGAAGCGATCATTATTGATATTTGTGTTTTTTTTTTTTTGTTTTTTTTTTTTTTGCTCCCTAATGTGCACTTCAGGGCCGTGTCTAATAGACTTTCGTCGATAAAATCTTTACAAAACATCGGATATGGATCGTATTTCGGAAATAGCTATTTGAAGCCACAGCCTAATTGACAAAAATATGTAATGATGTCTAATGTGGATAATTAAGGTACTTATCAAAGAAATTTAAAGGGAAACTTAGCTAAACTTAGTAAGCACCCAGAGAGAGGCTAGGTGTGACTTAAACTATGACATCAGACGTAATAGCGGGGTTCCTAGTAGCATGATTATTATCGTAGAAACACAAATATTTGACCCTCTTGTCCAATAAACAATACCTTGAGTAGGATATGCGATAATTATCGAAATTCTATTTTCTCTATTTCCATCGAAAACTCTTCACTTATGGTCTGCTCAGAGCGCAAGACCCTGATTCACACAAGGCTGGCTTAATCTTAAACAAACAACAGCATATCCTTTTACATAATTTTATATTACAATACTTGTTCTTTCTATTTCATATTTCCTTCAATTTCAATAAATTTCAGTATAATCACTGGATTAGTGGATTATAAAATTTAGGGCATAGCCCAAGTGCTTGGACTGAGTTACGAGTATCATTCAGCACTACGATGTACTGTAGTTATGATTAAATGAAATATATATGTATATATATATATATATATATATATATATATATATATATATATATATATATATATATATATATATATATATATACAGTATATATAATAAACAATGTAAATGAAATAATCAAAGTAACTGAAAACTGAAAGAAAGAGTAACTTCAAATACATAAATAAACAGATAAATATATAGAGCCGGGAAAACACAGACTCACTGATAACCACTCAACAACCCTACTACAAACATAAGTGTCAGTTTCAAGTAAATGAATCAAGCGTATAGAAACAACACAACTGACACAGAGGCACACAAATGAAATAATGAAGGTGGAGTAGTGTGCTATACCAAGAACTGCGCATTTATTATGGGACTGATCACGCATTAAGGAAGTTAAGGTTAGAACACTTGCGTTATGTTACATTCATTTAGCAGGACTAAGCTGGTACACGTGAACCGCAACTTTTGATGGAACAATATGGAGCTACAGAAACTCCTGGATATCAATGGTTGTTTTCACAGAGAGTGTTAGAGTAAGACTTGGCGCATATTTCAACTCAAAGGAAACGTGAATTACGCCATGGAACTGCATTACACAATTAATATTCTCATTTGGTGCCCGTTCCCTTATTGCACTCTACTTGAGACATGACTCATCGAAAAGAAGAGAGAGAGAGAGAGAGAGAGAGAGAGAGAGAGAGAGAGAGAGAGAGAGAGAGAGAGAATGTAGGGTAGGTGTTTGAGTGTGTGAAACAATATAAGAATTCCATCTACTACTACTACTACTACTACTACTACTACTACTACTACCAACATATGATCTTCATTCATAAAGTACGTCATACTACAGTATCAATGAGCGGGAGGGCACTTAGTAAAGACTTTATAATAGCTTCTGTCTACAAACCTGCTAGATTTAGCAGTTACCCTTTAAACTTCTTTGATTTACTCTGATAAGTGCCTTAATTATCAACATTAGACATCACTGCATATTTTTGCCCATGAGGCTGTGGCTTCAAATAGCTACTTCCAAAATATGATCCATATCTGATGCTTTGGTAGGATTTTATCAACGAAAATCAATTGGACACGGCCCTGAAATGCACAGTAATTAACCATTACGTTGTTATTAGACAGGTATCTCTTATCCGCATCGACTACTGTACTTAGCCCCCCTGCAAATAAATAAATAAATAAATAGCTAAAGGCCACATTTCATGACGGTGTCTACGAGTTTGCAAGAATACATTTTTTTTTTTTTTTTTGCCCTGTCAAACCATGGAAATGGACCTCTGGCAGTGACTGAATTCAGCAGTGTTTTCTTATCATAAAACTTTCTTTACATTTAGTGACCCTTCAAAAAAAAAAAATAAAAAAATAAAAAAGAGCTCAAATAAAGGATTTGTTCAAAATCACATAAAACCTTTGTGTGCATATGTGATCCTTACCAGCCTCAACTCAGCCTTACTTTGCATTGTATTTTATGATTCCGAAGATAATACTGGACTGTCAGGTTTTACGATTGTTTGAAATGGAGCAGCCTTGTCTAGTCTGTTTCATTGTTTACCTGCCCTCCTGTTTATATCTGTGGTGAGGCGAGGCGACGTCTGTCGTTTGACTTTCATCACCGTCAGTAGGGTTTAGCACAGCAACAAGTCAAGGTCTCGATGGCAGCACTCGTTGATTACCCGGTGGCCTCTGCAGCTTGAGGATGACAACGTTGGTTGGGTCTTTAGCAACATGAAGTTTTTGTTTGGAGTAGTAGGTTTTCGTTATCTGTTGGGATCTGCTGTGTAAGGATGGATGTTGGCTGAAATCTTGGTCACTGGTGGAGATCCCTCCACCGCCACCCCGCCCCCCCCCCGCCCCTCCCACGACAGCAGTATGGCCGTTTCGATCTTCTTGATCCATCTGTAGTTCGCAATGTCTTAATTGTCCGCTCGAGAATTCATCCTTTTAACAGCTGAGATTTGTTATAACTGTGGGTGTGAATGCTACATTATTTACGTTTACGTAATTGTTTATGCTACCTTTGTGGTTAGTGGTTTTTATTTTTTGACTGTCAAGCACTTTATGGCTTAAGTTATTTTGATGTAGTTTGTGATGTGCTGAGCAAGTATATGGCTTATTATACGAAATTTGACAGTGTTTTGACGATTACTGACTTTAATAATTATTTGGGTTGCTACTGCATTATTGTTTGATTTATGCTAAACCCAGAACTCTCCTGTAAATATATATAATGTAGCATTAATAAACTTATTTTAAGGTATTTGGGTGGTTTTTGCTCCCTCTACCTTGATTTCTCATTGGACTTTCTGGTCATCTCATTCTGTCAAATTCTTTATAGAACCTAAAAGAACTGGACGAAAGAACGTTATCTCGGAGTAATAGTGCCTTTTTTCTATTGATTTTTTTTTCCTTACTAAAGTTTTTTATATATATACTTGCAATTTTGTGGCCATTATACTAGAAACAAAATACATTAACGAGCATGGATTGGCATCTGGCCAAACGTTTCATTCACAAATTTATAGGTGACTAAAAGCCATTTGAGGCAACGAAATGTTTGATTATTACTTGGATAAAAAGTTTCGGCAACGAAATGTTTGATTATTACTTGGATAAAAAGTTTCAAGTAAAATGTATTAAAATGTATTAACTTCGCTGTGGATTTTACTTACTTTTGTATTTGAAAAGTAAATTTTGGCTCCCAAAGTTAACGAAAGAAGAGACTATGGAAAGGTGACCGCAAGCTCTTTTGTAGAGGATTAACACCACTGTACTAGTAATTAAAGTTTTGTTATTTGGGTTGTTCAAAATTTTAAATCTTTGTTTGATATATACAGGAATTGATTTACTATTAAATGTAAAAGATGGAAGAAAGCTTTCCAAGTAAAGCCCTGTCCACACTATCAAGCATGCTCGACAGGCAAACAGTGATACCAGATCCCGTTCCAATACATAAGCAAGGAGGGCAAGTGGCATGCAAGGAGGGCGAGTGGCAGGCACGAAGGTGACGTCAGAAGCGAGGAAACTGCGGGCAAACGAGCGGGCAACTGGCTGTGAAGTTAGCTTGAAGGAAACACCAGAAACTGTTTCTACTGCTAAAGGTCTTTGCCCGGTAAAGAAGTAGATATTGTGGGCTAAACTACATCTGATAGCACTGTTTGTTGTCAGATCCCTGCCTGTGGTTTTCCCGCTTCTGACGTCATCAGCCCTCTTTCTCACTACCTATTGTGATCTGGTAGCACTGTTTGCCCGTCGAGCATGCTCGATAGTGTGGACAGGGCTTAACAGATGTTTACTTTCATTAACATGATGTGGACGGGGCTTAACAGATGTTCACTTTTTTAACATGATGTGGACAGGGCTTAACAGATGTTTACTTTAACATGATGAACGTGTGACGGGAGAGCAATGATAGTTCATGTAATAATGCTTACGTATCAGACTGCGCCGCTCAGTGGTTAAACATGTGGTAATGAAAGCCTGAATTTATTATAAATGTACAATAGGCATGCAGTACACTCGGAAACCACAATCTCCGACCCACCTAGGTCGTGCTCCGAGTTTGAGCGGGACATTTCTGGACGGCGGGCAACGCCAACTATCATGGACTGAAACACTCTAACACCTTTTGAACTCTTCCGGATTTCGATTTGCTTTTTTTATTTTTTATAGTCTTGCTACATATAATGCAGTTATGGTATGATTATATAGACAACACTGTTGAATTCTACAACCTGTATAATATCGAAACGAAGAAATGCCAAAACTGCCGGGTTGTAGTTAGGAAAGTGGGGAGGGAAGGGTAGAATCTGTGTGTGCGTGCGTGCATTGTGAAAATGACAATCTGAAGCAGCGTCACACAAGTGGACGAATCACAGCACCGACCAAGTTAACGTAATGAGTAGGAGCAGGATTTGCCTAATCTTGGTTTAAACGTCTGCTGAAAAGGTAGTGGGCTTTGTCGACTAGCCATTCTCTCTGTCTCTCTCTCTCTTTTTCCTTATATGAGTGTTATGTATTTTTGTGGTCATTATGGAGAGATGATGATGATGATGTGAGAGAGAAAGATAGAGATAATGATGATGGTGATGATTATGATAATCATGATGATTAGAGAGAGACACACACACACATGTTCTACCCTTCCCTCCCCCTCCCCCCTTTCCTAACTACAACCCGGCAGTTTCGACATTTTTTCTTCGTTTCGATATTATACAGGTTGTAGAGTTAAACACAGTGTTGTGTGTACAATCATACCATGACCGCTTTGCATTATATGCAGCAAACTCATAAAAAAAAAAATACACCCAAAGCAAAATCCGGAAGAGTTCAAAAGGTGTTCGAGTGTTTCAATCCGTGATGGTTGGCTTTGCCCGCCGTCCAGAAAGGCCCCACTGGTAAACTCGAAGCACGATCTAGGTGGGTCGGAGATTGTGGTTTCCAAGTGTACGAGTACATACAGTAAAATATAAACTACAAAGTAAATATCTTATGCATTAAAAATTTTAATTGAAATACGCTACAAATTACCATTTCGTGGCCCAAATGAGAGCATAACATCAAGAATCGTAACCTGTTTTGTGACCCTGACCTGTCATCTTCAAAGTAAAAAGAGAGTAAACTCTGTTTGTAAGACACTACAGTTCAATCTCCAGCAGCAAGACGTTTCTCTGAACATGAGGTGGTACCAGCGAAACGATAACACAAAGGTCGCTTCTTTTTCTACTCCTGAATCGTGGATGAAACCCTTGTGCACTAACATTCTCACAGCTTTAGCCAATTCTCACACTTACACGGAAGGCACACTTACACGCAGTGCGCATTCACTCTCATCTTCCAAGTACTCTCACTCACCCTGGATATGAGAGCCCTTACATTCCAGTACCGCTTTCTTGCCACCCGTTCAGCCATTTCTTAGTCTTTCTCTCCTTCTTCCTACACTTCTGAATTAGAAGCTCTTTTCATCAATCTATAATCGTCCTTTCACCAGCCTAACCGTCGTCCATTCTTTCCACGTGACAGTGCCATCTTAAAATAGCCTGTTCACAGGCCAATGAAGAAGTAAAGGAATTTATTTATGGTGATATAAATTCATTTCTCATCATAATGTGGTTCAGATTCCACAGTAAGCTATAGGTCCAGTTGCTAGGTAACCAGTTGGTTCCTAGCCATGTAAAAATAAATCTAATCCTTCGTGCCAGCCCTAGGAGAGCTGTTAACCAGCTCAATGATCTGGTTAAACTAAGATATACTTAACTTTAACTCCTTGCACTTTCGCTAACTTTTACAACACCTCTCCTAAGTATTTCCAGATCTGTTACGCCATCAGTTCTTCTCTCAACACTTTAACAATACAAAGAATTCATCTCAGGGGCTTTTACATTATTCCTTTTATTAACACACATCCACGCTTCCCTCAAACATCTCTGATACACTCAGTTGGGCCTCCTTATACAATTATAAACTATTTTACCCGTTCTTTTCTACCTTCCCTGTTTCATCTTTTCTCTCATCATGTAAGAACCACACATTTCCATTTTTGCACATCCTCTCTTTCGTCTGCATTAGACACCACAAATATGCAATCAGCTGTGAACGATTTAAACTGTCAAGAAATAGTTTGTCCTGTCAGTAAGGCGAGATGCTTTTCATCATCATCAATTCAAGACTAATTTCTCCCCAAACTTGACTCTCTCGAATGTTCCGTAATGGATCTATTCTGTTCCCTGTGTATATATACTACTCAAACCGACACAGGAGGGAATCATCGCCCTGATAAAGGTAAGAATAAAGTGAGAATATTTAACAAACTTTTTCTCCAATTAATTATGCTGCTTTCATTACTCTTAAGAAATGTGTTACGGTTAGTGTTTAGGTCACAGACAAGTATAGAAAAAAACTGATGTTGAAACTACTTTACTATCTACTTTCATTGAAAAAGGTTTCTCTCACCTATTGCGCAAAATCAGGAAATATTACCTGCGCAATACTTAATTCTGTACAAAAATTATGCTCTCCAGGGATGTCACTCCGAAAAGAATATTTTGCTACGACAAACACTTTCATAAAATGCGCCCATAAATTCACTGACTGCCTGAATCAACACTTCAGTACCCTTACTGGATATTGAAATCAATTACTCGAGAAAATTCAGTGAGACAGAGGTTTGAAAAGCATCACTTTCTGTTTGTCGGTCGTTGCAATTTGCATCTCGTATTGTGTTGCTTCATCATATTAATTGGTAGACCAAGCTCTAAGTGTAATTAGGGTTCTAGTTGAAAGTCACTGAAACTAAAACCTATTATGTTTTCTGTAAATTATTAAAGCCTTGTAGTTTTCTTATCCGATTAATAAAGTTTAGCATTGTCTTACTTTCACAGGTAATTTTTTTAATAAAGTCATTGATTGTATTCGAGTCGTTAATGGTTCCAAAATATATGCCTTCTTTAGGTACCTTGAGCTTTAGGACATGTTGTAAGTTACATTAACGGATTAAAAATTATATAAATACGTTATACTATTTATCCCCAAAGATTAATTAAGTAATCTGGCATTGCGGTATCAGAGCCAACGTTAAAGTTTTGTCTTTGTTTGCTTATCAAAAAAAAAAAAAAGTTGTTGATGTAATGTTAAACTGCTAGCGTTCAATCAGAGATGACAATTATGCCATACATAGTTCACAGATCTGGGAGACATAATCAACAGGGGAACAGATTCTCTCTTTGCTCCTAGAACTATACTTCACGTTCTCCCCAGTAATTAATGATGTGTCACTTTTCATCAGTTGATTGATTCAGTCATGCAGGCAATAATGCACAATGCAGTTGCCCTCGAAAAAAAGAGACAAATTAAAAAAGTTACATTTCGATTGTTGCATTAAAATACCTTTTGGCTAAACGTTGCAGTTGTTATATCATGCTGATGTAAATCTTGTCATTATTTGTGTTTGTTCTTGCAAATGTGTAAACATCATTTTGGAGATTAAGTCATGATAATACATAGCAATTCTTCATCGTTCTCCGGTTATTGACAATTTATATTTCCCATCAGAGGGATTGTAGATTCGAAAATTATATTAGATCATGGAAACTATTTAGCAAAAAATTCATAAAACATTCCGGAAATAAAAATAAATAGGACAAAAATAAAAAATCATAAACATCCACAGTTGTTACTCCAGGATACAAACCTTTGAAAAGGCATTTTAGATCATTCAGGAAGCATTGAATTCCTTAATTTTCTCCCAGGAACAAGAATTGAACTGTCATTAAGACGAATCCAACGTCTTATGAAGAATTAATATTCAATTATAGATAACATTTCTTCAAAAGGGAACACTTAAAATTTCTTTTCGAAGAATTGTTTCATATTTTTCACCTAAGGCAGCTGTGTACCATAAATAACTACAAACTGCTCCTTTTACTGGGGCTTTTACTGTGTGTGTGCGTGTGTATGTGAGAGAGAGAGAGAGAGAGAGAGAGAGAGAGAGAGAGAGAGAGAGAGAGAGAGAGAGAGAGAGAGAGAGAGAGAGAGTGCATACGCAGTGTAACCAGCTCTTTTTTTTCGGAAATCAATCCTTTCTTCTCTATCGTTAAGTTCCGTGATTTGAACATAACAGTGAAATTCCCTGACATGATGTATAAAAATGGAGTGCACTCATGAATTTTTTAATGTCTTTTGCATGAGAGAAATCGACGGAACTTGCATCTCTCAATTCAATACCGATCTCTAAAAAGGCTTAACAATAAAGAAAACGAAGTCATTGGTCACTGTTAGATTTATCTTTTTGCTGATGAACTGAGAGTAAACCCCCTGTAATATCCCATCCAGGTTTTTTTTTTACTTTTCTGTAAAAGAAAACTATTGAAATGGCTTTTTGTCTGTCCGTCCTCCCTTCTTCTGTCCGCCCTCAGATCTTAAAAACTACTGAGGCTAGAGGACTGCGAAATGGTATGTTGATCATCCATCCTCCAATCATCAAACATACCAAATCTCAGCCCTCTAGCCTCAGTAGTTTCTATTTTATTTAAGGTTAAAGTTAGCCATGACCGTGGCTGAAAGTTTCATGGGCCGCGGCTGAGAATTTCGTGGGCCGTGGCTGAGGGTTTCATAAAGCATTATACGCCGTACAGAAAACTCGACTGCGCTGAAGAAACTTCTGCTCATTTTTTACTTTTTTTTTTGTCACGAGAGCCTCCTTTGCAACGGATTTATATACGAGTATATATATATATATATATATATATATATATATATATATATATATATATATATATATATATATATATATATATATATATATATATATATATATATATATATATATATATATAGTCCGCTAAACCTCCAAGAAGGAAAATGACGCCTCTGTCACTTTCTTCTAATATACAAGAGAGGAAGATAAAGAAAGCACAATAAATATTGAGACGGATATAACACCTTGGCCAAAACTGTAAAAAAACATGAACTGCACTATTTGATATGATGGTATTTCAAATTCAGTTCAGAAAAAATAGCTACTTCATACAGCTAGTGGTGTGCGATTTAAATCCATCATGTAGGCACTACTTATTGGTCATTAAAGCTCTTCCTCTCTAATTCATCCACCTCATCACTTGTCCAAACCATCTCAAAATGTTAGAACACCTCTTTGTTTTAGCTAATCTTTATTAACGCTTCTGCACAACTCTCCCTTTCTTACATTTTTGCTTTTTGTTACTCCAAAGACTCTACAGAAACTATTCGCCATCAACACATTACTTCTGTAAAGGAAAATTGGCTCAAAAGTCACTTCATACATTCCAACTTTGGTTGCCATCTACAAGCCTACTCCCTGTCAAATCTTTCCCAGTCACCCACTTATCATCATCTATGACATTTACTCCTAAATCCTTTATAAATCAACCGTCGTCATTCTTCCTCATCCTGCATTGTTATTAATAAATGCTCCATCTCCCTGGTTTACATTTACCCACCTAACCATACATTTACTAACGTTTGCTTTTGCTCTTTTAAATTCTTTCACTAGTTTCTTTGATTTTTCTTCGTTGTCCCAAAATTAAGACCATATCAAATGCTAACATCAGTTACGTCATGATTCATTCATAACCTATTTCCTTATCCAACAACTTTGCACCTGCATCAACTGTCATTCCTCTGACTTCCCACACCACTTCTTCCATAAGATTATTAAGTAGCCCTTGAGAAGTAACACACTATTTTACACAGTACTAGTTCCTCTCCCATCCATATATTCTAACAAAGACTTCACATTACGAAATCTTTTCATTGTTTTCACCATATTTATCTCTACACCATACGTCCCCATGATCCTTAGTGTTGCATCTTTAGCATTCCGTAATAAGCTCCTCCTAAATCATGTATGTCACATACAGCTTTCTTGTTAACCTTCAAACTTTCAGCATAATCGTCTCATAATGAATTCTTCACACACACAGATTATTCCTTGTCTAACTATACTTATGTCTTCACCAATCAAAGAATTTGTCTTTCTGTCTCAGTCAAAATCACAACAGAAAAAGTGCGGACGGACAAACAAATAGCCATCTCAATAGTTTCCTTTTACAGAAAACTAAAAATATGAAAATAAATGTCATGTTACTATTTAACCAACAAAATCCTAATGTGCAAGTGGTATCCTGTCATGCTATCTGTAGACACTAAATGGGCAGGTATACACATGTTGTTGCGCATCGATTATAACCAGACAAAATCATGAGATTGGCTTGTGAACAGCCTCTGGCCAGCCACTCACTGAGGCATTAACAGAAAGCGAGAGATGGCTCCCAAGAATTCAGATGTGGCTAATTTCTGCAACAGTTACCACATGTCAAGTCGTAGGAAGGAGAATCCAAACCTTCACATAGCGCGTCTTGAACCTATTCATGTATTCCACGAATGTTTTGCAAAACTGACAGCAGATGTGGCACGTTCACTACTTAAGACAAAGAAAGGTAACTGTGCTGATCAACATTTTCCCTAGGCAATCCTTCTTTCACATATTAGACGGCATATTTTTCACCTAGTAAGAGTGACAATCTTTGACGAAGCATAACCTTGCTGTGGTTGATGATGTATGGAGTGAGTGAATGTCCAGATCTCGTCTTGAACCGGACCTTTTTTGAAAGTGCCAGTAACTACAACATTTTGTCCCCTGTCTAGTGATTTTCTTATAATTAAATGAGTTGTAGTCCCTGTGCCATGTTTAATTTTCTGTGGTAATCGTGCTGGTCCGTCATCACAAGCCTTCTTGAACTTCTTTCCTCCTGTCGCTTTTCCTGATTTTTTCCTTCTTTTGAAAGGGGCAGCACCTCGTGCAACAGTACCAAAGCTTTTATTTCATCCATGGGATGCTAAGGCATTCCATAATTTTGAGCCATTGATGACATTAGCATCTGCTGCTGGTTCAGGATCTGGCACTTTGTCTTTGGGTTCAAGTTGAGATTTCTGTGTTGCCTATTGTAACTCAAGAGGCAGGAAGTGGATGTTTTTATACAGAAAGAATTCCAGTAAATAAGCTCCTTTCTTTGACAAGAGGTGAAAAGTAGAGGGAAAGGTGCAGAATCATGTAATGCTCTTTGACCCTCGGACTCAAATCTTTCATAAATGACACTAATATAAATTTTTTCCCTTTCTTTGGCAATGTACTTTTTAGCAAAAGTGAGGGGGGGGGGGGCGCCGTCCTGCCTCCTCATGAGAAGGATTACTGAACTCTTATGTAACTGCAGTTAGTTTACCACGTGCTCCTGAACAACCCAGCTCAATGTAGACACAACAACCTTTTTATCATGAGTCTTGATGGATCTCCTGCAAGGCCAGTATCCCCTCTATCACTTTTAAAGCTTCATACCCTCTACTAAATTTTGCCAACAGTTTCCCATCGCTCAAGTTTCAGTAACATTCATCCAGACTGTTTTCCCATTTTATCCTTATTCTAATGGGTTGACTTGTCTAAATAATGAAACAGGTTCATGTTTTGAAAGAAAGTACTCTAAAAATATTTGTTTTGATTCTCGGAAATTTTTTGTTGTTGTGCTCGTTTCATTGCTGTTTTTTCTCTCACTTTCTTGCAAGAGACTGAAGCCTCAATAATATTTTCCTTTGTACTCTCCTTGAAACTTGTCATCATGAACCTATTCTTACAAAATTTGCATTTCGATCCAGGGACGTTAAGAAAATTCTGGATAATCTTGATAGCAGGTGTGGAGAAGATCCTGATGGTTTGTTCCCTTTGTTTTTTAAAAAGTTTCTATAGCGTTGTCTCCCAAGACAACTAGATTCTATAGACCAATTTCTATTCTCCCTGTGCTCTCCGAAGCTGATGAAAAACTTATTTTTAAGCCACTATATAAGTATGTAGAATCTAATGGATTGTTAGCTAATAGTCAATATGCATACAGGAAGCAGTTGGGTACCTGCGATGCTCTTTTAGACTTGACATGCCATTTGAAAGGGACCCTTTATAAGAGTTTTGAGTGGAGAGTAATTCAAATATATTTTAGTGCTGCTTTCGATTTAGTAAATCACAAGATTCTTATCTATAAACTTCGTAATCTTGGAGTGGGTGGGTATGTTTTAGGATTACTTCAAGATTTCCTGACAGGTAGGTAGCAGCGAGTTGCTGTGGACGGGATCTTTAGTAAATCAAGACCTATTGTGTCTGGAGTTTCGCAGGGCAGTGTTCGTTATTTTTAGTCTAAACAAGTGAGATGGTTGTTGGCCTGGAAAACAAGATTGTTCAGTATGCCGACGATGCAACACTTGTGGGTGTAGTAAAGTCTACACTTATGAGAAATAAAGCTGTCCTCGGCCTCAATCGGGACCGGATAAGGGAATGGTGTAGTCGGTGGGGTATGAGGCTGAACTCTAGTTAAACGAAAACACTATTGATCAGCAGATCTCCTACAGATTTCCCACCCCATCCTCCCCTTCAGGTGTATGGAACTTTGCTGAATGAGTCTGAAGCTTTTAACTTTTCTAGGTGTAACTTTTCACTCACATCTAACTTATGAGAAGCATCTAATGAAAGTTTCAGCAAATGCCGCACTAAAGTTAGTTCTTGTTTGTAAGGCCTCATATATTTATAACAGTGATAAAATCAGAGCAACCTGTTTTAGGTCATTTGTAATTCCTTTACTGGAATACTGTTCTTCGGTATGGATGTCTGCTTCTGCCAGAGATTTTTCTTTTAGAGAGAGTGGGTCGTGGTGGTAGGTTTTCTTTCCTAACAGTAGCAGTTATGACTTGAACCATCGATGGATGGTCTCTTGTTTGTCACTTTTTCGTAAGTTGCATTTCAACAGCTATCTTTCACATTCACAATTGATCCATGATCCCCTTTATCTGCCAAGAGCACTCAGATTCGCTGAACAACAGCACCAATATGTCGAACTTCTCAATTCAAGAGGTCCTTTATTCCCCACACCGCTGGACTGTGGAACAGCCTTCCAGAGGATGTCGCGCAATTGGAACTTCAGAAGTTTAAGTTAAGATGAAATGCTTTACTACCCTAATATCTATTTATTATTTTTTTTCTTTTTAATAAGTGGGATCCCTTCTTTCTGTATTTCCCTTTACTTCCTCCTACTTCTTCCTAATGAACACCACAATCTTTGGAAGCTTGAATTTCAAGTCAGTGGTCCCTGTGGGCTTGTTCCATATGACTGGGTTTCATCTACGGAATAATAACAATAATACTAAAATAACCAAGAGTAATGTCATTTATAATTAAAGCGGATGCATAATTCATTTGAGCTTTCTCCAATACGCACAAAGGCAATATCCATCAGAGATGTAAGAGAAAACTGAGAGAACAGTTTTTTTCCCGATATAGAGAGACAATCTCCACGGGACTTCCCTTTTTCCCCTAGAGAACTGCACGTGGGGGATTGACAGGTTTTCTATCACACTGAGAAAAGAAATTCAATCAACTTCTGTTTTAAGCTTTTAAAAAATCGTTGGATTCCTTGGAGGATTAATTTTCTTCTGGTGCTCTCTGTGAGGAAAGGAAAGAGAAATGAAGGAGGGAGAAGGAGTAGGAAGAAGAGCAGGGAACAAAGGACTTTCAAAGAAGTAGAAATAGAGAGAAATTCGAAGAAAATAATTGAAAATAAGAGGATGATGAATAGCAGTGTCAAATCTGGGAGAATAATAAAGGATTAAAGTTTAGGAAAAATCTTGCAAAGGTTGCAGAGGAAGACAGAGCCTACAGAAGGATGAGAGATGAGAGTAATAGATAGTGTTAGCAGTTCATAGACAAAACAGTGGCTCAGATGATGGACAGATAGACAGACAGAAGTGAATGGATGCCGTTGACACATGAGTTATATATAAAGTCATCATTTACTTCGGCCAGTTGTCGCAGAAGAATTATTTGACTGGAAACAGCGCCATTGACTCTGACTAAAAGAATACCGACTCTTTCTTACTCTCTCACTCTTATTATCATTTCTTCAGTTTCTCTTCCAGTTCTCTTTCCTCCCTCGTGAAAATATGTATCGTGCAGTTAAAGCCCAGTGCTTTTTATCCAGCCTGAAGATTAAATCAAAGGAAGTTTTTCTGATCAATGATCATACTCTTATCATATCTCTCCGTCCTATTCCTCTTATCAGTAAAATGATCTCTCTCTCTCTCTCTCTCTCTCTCTCTCTCTCTCTCTCTCTCTCTCTCTCTCTCTCTCTCTCTCTCTCTCTCTCTCTTCCAAAGATAACATTTCGGTCGCTGTTCCCATGAGTATGCTGGAAGAGTTCTTACTTTAGGGGAGCCACGTAACGCTCGTTAGTCCAACTTATCTCTATGAAAGTCGGATTACACGTACCAGTGACTGCTTCTTTTCCTCTGCGATCAAGCTTTGGAATTCTTCTCCGACTATCGTTTTCCTGACTTTTCTTTTTTTTTTTTTTTTTGAAGAGCAGTTCGTCTGTCATATCTTTTGTAATTGAACCACAATCTTCATCCTTTTTCCTTTCTCTCCGATATTCTTAATTTTTTGTTGAAAGTTGCATCGTCGGACTTTGGACTTCGAGGGTACGAAGGGCTGGCAGCTTAGCTTAGCTTAGTCTAAGTATCAATAATGAGCAGAAGTTTCCAGCGGATGATCCTGTTATTCGAAGATCTCTTCCTTCGGTCTGTTGTTATTGCTCGTCCAGTCCACCTAAACCCTTTTCTTACCTCTGTCTGATTTCGTCTCACTTGGAAAATGAGGCAGACGGGTTGGAAGCGTTCTTGCAAGAGGGCATTTCTTGCCGAAAATCTAGGGTACTGATGGCACCAATTTAAAAGCTGACTCTTTAAAAGTTTACTCCGTAGTGAAGCCATTGGGTGAAGAAAAAATTGAAATGTCCAGACAGACATCCTACAAGAGAGTCATCATCTTCACCATCATTATCATAATTAATATTGTTAGAGTTACTCATATTCCTTTTAATGGTGGAGACTGCCTTTGTTGGTGGGACTTACTCCACTTTCTCAATTGCCTTTTTTCATGTGCATGAACTTCTTTTCTTTTTCAGTTTGTTTAAGTTTATTTCTAGCCTGATATACCAATTATAAGGAATCCATTTATGACTATTTTCTTTCTAATGATGATCCTATTTCCTTTACACACATTTTATCATGGCAGTTCTCTGTCCGGCACTTGAAAGGAAGATGCTGCGTTTTCCTGCCAGTACTGTAAGGTATTTAAGTGAAATAATTTAATACTAGACAAACTGAGTCGTATTTTATATGAAACTTCATTATTGCTAGAAAACCCAACAGCCTCTGGCGATTAAAGCCTTTGTTAAAACCTCAATTGAGAATACCTTTTTCAAAGGAAAATTCATCGTCGCATAATTTTTCCTTTAGTTTTTTTTCCTGCGAAAAGTATTTTTTCCTTCATTTTCATAATAAGTAGAGTTTGTTAATTATTTACAATTTAAATGTATTTACTTGCCTTTACTAATCTTTTAAAGTAAGATTTAAATGCAAATGTGTCTGCATTGCTGTATTTTCTTTGAGATGGCGGAATTCACCCTACCAAACAGGAAACAGGAAAATGTCTCCTTTGTTTCTCTCATTTAGGCATCGTTTTACCGGAAAGAAAACCGAGGTAGGGTATTTTAACGGGGGTTTATTTTCGATAGCAGAGGTAGATAGATGCCTCACAACAACACTGTTGGGATTTTTTTTTTATTTAGGCCTGTTTTCATTAATCAGTACTAGAGATTTAAATGTAAATAAAATGGTAAGTACAAGTTTGTTAAGGCATGAATAAACATTTCCGAATTAGCCCGCAAATGATGGAGTGATTTTGTTTAATAATTTGCCAGTAATAGCCTATAATAATTTTCCTTATACGTCGTAATTTATTACATGTAAAAATGAGATGGGTCGCATAATTTCTATAAATGGACTTCTTAAACAAATATATATGAACTTGTAGCGATGCAAAATATGAAAAAAATCGATTTCTCACAGCCACCAGCATTTAATGAAAATGTAAACTCTGAAGTACTACGCTTTACTTCTTGAATCGGAAACCCTCTATCTGTTTTTTATTATCACCTGGTATACAGGAAAACGAGAGTAAATATTGAAATCAATATTTACCGTTACTATTCATTCGCGTCTTGGAGAGCTCGAGGATTCATAAGCAAGAATTGGCGTGAAATCCTTCCATGTATTTTTAAATAATTTCCTTTGCTATCTATTGTTACTATATTGTTGCAGTGTTTTCGCACCTTCCGTTTACAGATGTCTAAAAAAATATCACGTTTACTCCCTTGTATTCCAGAACACACAGTGCAGTTCATACTTGCGGAATGAAATGCCTTGTAATCAAAGGACTCTATTTCAAGGGGCTTTGTTCAGTAAAGAAAAAAATTATAACAATATAGGAACGGTAATTAATGTAACATTTATGGTTGTGTTAATAACGAGTAGGAAAGTACTGTTAAGTAAAGTTATCATTTAACTAACCTGAGCACAAAAGTCATCATTTAACTAACCTGAGCACAAAAGTCATCATTTAACTAACCTGAGCACAAAAGTCATCATTTAACTAACCTGAGCACAAAAGTCATCATTTAACTAACCTGAGCACAAAAGTCATCATTTAACTAACCTGAGCACAAAAGTCATCATTTAACTAACCTGAGCACAAAAAGTAATTGAACGTTGATGAGTGTTTGTCAAGCACTTTGGAGCCATATTATTTGGATTTTGTCTTCGTTGTGATGACATCCTGCCGATTTCTCTTGTAATAAAGAGAAAAGAATCCTTTCCTGCTGTGACGAAAAAGACAGTTCAACTTCTTTCTCTTCATTCTTCATAAGGGACGAGCACTGTGGTCCCCTTGCAAAGACTATATCGTGTCATGACGGACAACTGATTATTTACTTTATGCCAGACATGGAAGGACGTTTCCTACTCTCTTTCTTTCCTTCTTTCTTCGCCTTTCTTTTTGTATTTTTCAATGTGATATTTGATGTTCCACAGAATTAGACATATAAAGAAAATATATATTTATAACTTTCAAGCGCAATTCATTCCTCAGTAGTAAATTACAACTGAATTAAACCAAATGATTAAAGCATCGGTCTATTAAGAATACATATCTAAATCCAATAAAATGTGGGAATGAAGAAACGACTGCACAATTCGCAGGCCTTCCAGAAATCAAATATTGGTCTAGAATTAACAATCCTGGTGTCTAACGAAATGCTTCCTCGAGAAGTGAGGTAATATTAAATAATCCTACAATTTATATGATCATCCAATGAAATGCATTGCAGTTAATGCTTCAGTTCTTATCCTCCTTGTTTTGCTTTCCCAAGACGCTGAATGTCATGGAGTATTCCTTCGAACTTACTTTTGACCCTTTTGCCACCAGATCAAAGGAATATTTTCTGCCCCACCGTTTCGTGTCCTTCCAAACTCAAGGCGGAGAGAGATCTCGAGGTCCTTCAGTTGGCCTCTGGGTCAACTGTCCGTAAAGCAAGTCTCTGAGCATCTACTCGGCTCTGATTGGCTGTATATTTGATGTCCCTCAGGCTGCAAACAGATTAGAGTCAATGGAGAATCTAGTTTGAAGCGACGATTTATGTCACTTAACTTTTGATCGATCAAGGCTCTTGTGTATGTTGATGGATTTCTCGCAACATCGCCTCATTCTTTTTATTTTCTTTTTAGGTAACATCATTTTCGACATTTAAATAATTTGTTTTGGAACTGATTAAAATCGATTTTCATTTTAGTTGTGACTAATTGCTTCCTCTTGCATCAAGCATCACACGAGATCAAGAAGTCATTAGCAGACATTTTTCATTCAGAGAGAGAAAGAGAGGAGAGAGAAATTCACAGAGAATAGATAGGGGTGGTGAGAGAGAGAGAGAGAGAGAGAGAGAGAGAGAGAGAGAGAGAGAGAGAGAGAGAGAGAGAGCCACTTGAATTAATTGCCTGTTGGCTTACGACAGCCCTTGGAGTACTGCCATATTTATCTTAGGAAAATAATTTCGAGAGTGAGTGAACAGGTACTAAAATATTTTCATGCCCGATTCATTATATATCAGGAGACATCGCAGTCAATATCTAATTAGGCAAAATGACCCAAGCTCATGAAAAAATCTTGATGGTTTCTCTTCTAGAGTTTTACGGAAATGCTAACGAGCCGGGATCCGGCGAATTTACCGACAACAATTCACCGACAATAATTTACCGACAACAGTTCATCGACAACAGTTCATCGACATGCTCAATTTATCGACTGCACAATTCACCGACATTGTGATTGATCAATTCACTGACAACAATTAAGCTAAGATCATTGACAAGACTGTACCAGCCACATATAAAATAAAGGTTTGAATACTAAACTGGTAGTTATGAAATAACCGAGGCAATAAATCACCAAATAAGGTTTTAATACTAAACAGGTAGTTTAGAAACAGCCGATGCACTAAATTACCAAATTAGCTTGAGTTTCAAAATAATAACAGTGTATTTTCTTACTTCAGTAAGAAATATAAATGGTCTAGTTAACAAGGATTTTCACTACATAGCCCATCATGCCTCTCCATTTTATAGAATCCGAAAAAGGAAAGAAGAACCTTGTTGTTCATGGCTATTTCTTTTATAAAGACAAGGAGCGTGAAGATAAGATATACTGGAAATGTGACAAATATCACAAAATAAGGTGCAAAGCGCGAGTAACTACGTGTGACGGTGAAATTGTAGCAGAAGTGACTGAGCATAATCATGTTTGTGATGCAGCCGAGAGTGAAGCACAAAAAATTGTGGAAAACATACGTCAAAAAGCCAAATCTTCCATAGAAGCACCTCATGCACTAATATCAAACGAGCTTAAGAATTGCAGCGAAGCAGCTGCTTGTAGGCTTCCGAAAACACAGACGATGAAAAGGACAATAAGAAGTATCAGATTTGAGAATAATTGCCTGCCACCACTTCCACAGTGCCAAAGTGAATTGACTCTTACTAGCGAGTATACGAAAACGTTTCGAGGTGAAAAATTTTTAATTTTCGACTCTGGACGAACTGAAAATCGCATATTAATTTTTGCTACTTCACGTAACACTCATCTTCTAGCAAATAGTGATCATTGGTATGGGGACGGAACATTCAAAACCGTTCCATTGTTATTTTATCAGTTATATACATTCCATGGATTTCAAGAAAATAGAGCAATTCCGCTTGTCTATGCATTACTTCCAGATAAGTCAGAAGCATCTTACAATACGCTACTAGAGAAGATTAAGATCAATACACATTTTTCGTCTCCTTCCTCGATAACTATTGATTTTGAACACGCAATGATAAAGGCATGCAAAAAAGAATTCCCAAGCGTGGTATTAAAAGGATGTTTCTTCCATTTTTCGCAGTGTATCATTCGTGCCATCCAGGCTAATGGACTGAAAAGAAG